>JAHWFP010016901.1:0-16931 GCA_023313725.1 Lithobius niger | reverse complement strand
GCGTTTTACTAAATCATTACAAGGCATGAGAGACTTGCCATACTGCGATCGTCTCAAGAAACTTGGACTCGACTCGCTGGAACTTCGACGGCTGAAGGCCGACTTTACTCTAGCATTTAAGATAATCCATGGGCTCTTGTCGATTGATCTGCCTTTCTTCGAATTAAGTCCTGTAACCTGGAAGAGGAGCCATAGTTTCAAATTAATCATCCCGCATGCATGACTCAAGTGTAGACATCATTTCTTTGCCATTAGAGTTGCCCGAGTTTGGAACTCTTTGCCGAGTGCAACAGTATCTGCATCCAATGTAAATATTTTTAAAAGGTTGTTGTCACTGGTCGACCTATCATCATTTTTAAAAAGGTCTGAGCACTATGCATATTGATTGATTCACCAATTCTACTTTGTGCTCCTACTTCTGAGGTTGTCTACCGATACATTTTATTGTACATAACTTTACTTTTACTCATTTTCATTTGTTATCCTCTTGATCTTTTTTACAATGTTTTTATTACAGGTTGCCAGGCTTTTGGTGAAGCTGATACTTTCCTTTCTCGCATCTTAAATGCTGTCCTTTTTTGGCCGGATGTCAGTGACTCCCCGGGGTCCTTTCCTGACCGGTGTGCTACTGCACCAAACATTTTATTATTATTATTATTAAACAAACTATCGTCCACCGTATCCAAATGGAGTGGTCAAATTAAAAACCTAAGCTTAAAGTTAGATTTAGCTGTTTTTTTACGGGTGGGTAAACTATCTCGGTATATATGCAGTTTGCATGTGGTGAATGCACTCAACCACTTTCTAATAATGACATATTTCATTGCAAGAACTGTTAAATGGTTCATTTTAATAATAATCTTCTCTAATTTTAGTTCCTGCCAACTTCGTATACTTTCAACTTCCAGGCAGAGATGGTCCTTCTATTCTTTGGCCTCAACTCAAATGGAAAGATGTTTCATCAGAATATGCTGGCCTTTTCTTCAGAGTGGAGGGAGGAAATGCTGCACCGTTTGGGACATTACAAGAAGATAATACGAGGCGGTTACAGCAAGTCGGGCAGAATGCTAATCAGCGGCCTACATATCCAATGATTCCTGCTAACGGATCCTGGAGTACTTTTGTTTATACTGGAAATCAAGGCCCAGGAAACGAACAATACTTAACATTTCGTTTGACTAAAGGAGAAGTTCGTCCGCAGAACAAAGCTGTGAAAATCTGGCAGAGAATAAATTAGTAAACCAAAATTATCAACCAGTGTTAAACTGAAGTAGGAAATGAATATTTAAGAATACTTTAAGATTAGGAAATGGTTTACTTGTACAGGTGGCATAATGACGTATGGTTATGTCAAGAGCAAGGCTTTCTTTCAATACCTACTGTTTAGAAGATAACTACAGACAAAATTGTTTGTAAAGCTTTCTAAATTACTAACTGTTTGACAGCAACACGCAAATAAGGCATCGAATTTGATTACTTACTTATAGGGGTACCATGGACGTATGGAAAGTCTGTAGACATCGAAATGAAAAAACTATATTCCATTTGTGGCTGGAGGTCATACCACTAATCTTTACCGCCATTTCTCGCCTTATCATATTTAAGAGCCATTTAACATCATGTGATGAAGTGCCTTTAGGGGAAATAATAAATACTCCTAACACTAACAGATACGGAATAAGAGTGGCAACCCTGATGGGGTTGCAGACATGAGTTAAAAGCTAACAGACGGTCTAATTATTCATTAATCCGTAATAGACCTTATTCACTTTTATTAGATCAATTATGTCGTGGCACTGTCTAACTACAACAGTGCTATCCTACCCTGGTTGTATAGATCTGAAACCCACCCACCACAGCACGCCACCTTGTTGTCCTGGACCCATGCCCATTCATCTCATGTCGTGTCACACCCACCAACATTGTTCCGTAGTAAGACATCCTCACCATCTCTTTTCGGTGCAGTGTTAAAAGATATTTCTACTTTCCAAAAACAGTTTGTGGCCATGTTGATGAAAAGTCTGTGGCTGGAACTGTATTATTGTGGTTTTACACCTCGCCCTGACAAAATCTACCAATCTTTATTTATTTATTTATTTTTGCGGGGAAAGGGGGGAGCTAATGTATGTGGGGGTAAAACATTTTCTCAGAAAAAACGGGTAGAACTATTTTCTCAGCGAAAATTACTTCAACCGAGACCCGTCCAGGACATTGGTGAGACAAAGATTAATACAAGTACTTTTTTTCTGCTTTTGGACCTTCGTAACGAGTGACCACCTGATTGGTTTAAAATTAAGCAGTACTGACAGCAGGCAGCGGTATGACCCTCCATTCGAGACCAATCAATATAAAACTGGATTGATAATACTGCAATACTTAATCAGTCTCGATTTCGATTCGTAATCAGTTTCACCTACATAGAAAATAAAACGACAAGAACAAAACTTAAAAACTATTGCATTTTATTTATACTCCATTGGTACCGTCTACATTCTAAGTATCGTGTCTGTACTTAAAATGTAGACGATATTCTCCAGTTCACCATAAGTAAAGTCCATAATTGTTCCATTTGTTTCCACTGAACGAGCAAAGGCATCGACGTTTTTACAGTTAGACTAACAGGATTGTCTTACTGTAAAATGTTATTCATTATTGTATGTTGCCTGGGTTTGTTGATGACTATAGCAAGCAAGTAGCGTGAGGCTGATGTTGATGGTTGACTAATGAATGTAAAGTAAGCAAAGAGTGGCAGCAAAATTCACAAACAGTTTATCAGGAGCATACAAACGAGATGCTTCAGAACGACGGGTACGTGGTGTGTTGAATCTGCCTACAGCGATGGAGCAGTGAGGCATGAGAAGACCTGAGACGTGAGGACCAGATACAACGGGGCTTGCAGTACTCCTATGGATGGTGTGAGGACCTGTAGTGATTAGGGTGGCGTCCAAATGGCCCATTGTGCTTTGGAAAGTGACGTGAAGACCAGTGGTCCTTTGAATTTTGTGTCTGCGAATTTAGGGAGTGCTGCATTCACTAAGTCTGTAGGCAGGAAGCTGTTTACTGGTAGCGCTAGGTGACTTTGCAAAATTGGTAACAAAGTGTGTTTTAATTCGTTTATGAGACAAAGATGATTTTAAGGATAGGAGTAACAATAACTTGACTAGAATTGTGCTAGGTAGGTGTGGTGTTGAGCCTCATAAGCTGCATAATTAGAGAGTGCTTCTCTTGCTACCAGTTAGCAAGTACTTCAGGCACTTGCTAGTGAGTGCTTCTACATGCAGTCATATACAGGGATGTGCTACACCTAAGTGTGAAAGTGCAGCAGTGAACCTGGACCAATTGCCTGGTACGACGCAGGTTGGCTCTGCTACGTGGGAGTCTATTGTTGACATTTGTGTCACCTAGTGCATAATAATGCACAGCAAATGGAAGATCAGGTGGATGTGGATGGTGGATGTGCACAGAACATGGTGGCCATATCGACAGAAGACAGTAGTTTTCAAGAAACTTCGCTCGTGATGGCCTTGCCATTGACACCCAAGTGACACAATACAGCATGCAGCATGGCCTAGACTCGGCAGGTGGTGGTTTTCAAGAAACATTGTTCGCGATGGCCTCACTATCATCTTTAATGTATCAGGGTAGCAGTTTCAAGAAACTTCATCTTCAATATGCAGTGCTACCGTTAGCCATGATCTCTGGACCTACATCATCCGTACTTCACTATTAAATGCCATTTGGTTTGTCATTGATCGGTTTATGATCAAGCTACTCATTAATGAACTCAGTGTGGTGCAACATTCAAAGGACGGAGGATAATGTGAAACAGAACAGTGATTCTGGGCATGGTTCCACCATCCTCCACTCTCACACTGACTACTCATTAAGGTTCGGGTTATGACAAAACCACTGCGACCTGTCCACGTGGCCTGGAGAGCAAGGGACAGGGCATTTCTTTTTCCACGTGACTTCACCTGATTTTACACAGAGGAATTGCAATACGGAAGCATTACACCAGGGATGAAGTGAAGTAGCTCTGAAGATGCAAGAAGATGGCAGATACCGTGTCACCGCATCTACGAGTCTGCATTGACTACCACCATGTGTCATACATGTTATTCAGAACAGTGATCATGAGAAAGTTGGAAAACAATTGCCACACGCCATTGCATGTACCTCACATAATGAATAAAAATTAGTTTGCAGGTGAGGTAGATTGGTTTGAGAAATGCTCCCTGATAAATCAAGGACCCCCAAATGTTATGCACACAAAAACGATTTAATTTTCGGCATTAATTCCATGTCTTGTTCACAATTTTAACAGGTAAAATACTAAACCCACCAGCAGCCCTGGCTGTCTGAGTTTTTTAGTGTTTTACCTTTTAAAATTGTGAACAAGCTTGGAATTAATGCCGAAAATTAAATCGTTTTTGTGTGCATAACATTTGGGGGTTCTTGCTTTATCAGGGAGCATTTCTCAAACCAATCTACCTCGGATAAGGACTAATGAGTTACCTATCAACCAGGGCAACTTATCATCATTGGCCAGTGAATGAGCAGATGTTCGCTATCATTTCTTCCCGCCTGTTATCAAGGAACGGTCACCACCAAACCTGGATTACACGGGATTGAACACTGGTAAGCGGCAATTTCCAGCACAAATGCATCAATTTGACTCTGTAAGGAATGGTTCAGCGAACACTCTCAATAAATCACCACCCATATTAAGTGACTTTCATATGTGATTTTAATTCCGATGCAGCCGGTTAGGCATCATCATGTAGTAATTGGTTATGATTAAGTTGCACTGCTACTGTGATGTAATCTGTGTTATCCTTTTGTTGGTTCATCTCCACTGACAGTTTAGGCAGATGAATTGCAATGGGTCCAATGCTACACAATTTGAAACACGATTTTCTGCTTAAATCGTCAGTAGAGATGGACCAACAGGAGGCGGACACAAATTACATCACAGCTGCGCAACCTTATCATGACAACCAGTTATTCAAGAATGCACTGTACCAATGAAATAACATTTTGGCTTGCTTGTCAAATACACAACAACCACAACAACAAACTTTCCGGTCAACGGACGCGGGTTTTCTCTCATTGCCAACACATCTCACGAAACAGTTTCATGTCAGCTCGAATGTGACAACCCACAAACAAACGGAAAATTATTTGTGTATGGTGATTCTACAGCCTATGCTAACAACCACGGTTTCACTACTGCCAAACAGGTGTCGTCTCAAGTCGAAGAATCGCTACACCAGTATGGCTCCAACACGCCATCAATAACTTCAGAAAGAATGCTGACTCATGTAAACGAACAGGCATTCGATCAATACAGGGCAAGGGTGAACTGGCCCCGAAGAGGAAAGTGCAAAATTCGGAACACAGTTAGCCACAACCATGGCTGCTGTAATAAGCATTGTTAGTGCAAAACAGTCGAACCGTACTCCTGCTACTGATCCGTAAAACTCTACTAAATCCAGCCTAGCTCGTTCTGATTCAGGAATAGTTCCTGGGTACAATCCCCCAAAATATCAGTGTCCAGATTCTCTTGACATTCCGACACAAGAACACCACAGGAATACTTACAAGCTCTGGAAGAATCACTAAAGCCTTTAATCTACCAGACTGCTACATTTTCCAAACCATTTTACGTCTGTCACTCATTTGATGGCAGAACATTGATTAATATTTATGGGACCTTTCACAGAGT
The DNA here is from genome assembly GCA_023313725.1 of Lithobius niger. Classification (NCBI taxonomy): domain Eukaryota; kingdom Metazoa; phylum Arthropoda; class Chilopoda; order Lithobiomorpha; family Lithobiidae; genus Lithobius; species Lithobius niger. The sequence continues at coordinate 11,206 of JAHWFP010016901.1, read as the reverse complement.
GGCAGGAGTTTATTACTGCATCCAACAATGAGTTCGACGGACTGGATATACAGAGAAACTATTCAAGGAATTGCAATGTTGCACTCAGCATTATAATGAGCCAATTGTGCATTTTATGTTATGTTATGTAGTGTAGAGTCATACTACAAATGTATACAGCCAGAAGCAGCAGAAAGTGTCAAAGTGAAGCACTGCCCAAATCAACTTCGTCCGGACTTTCATACACTTTTGTACGGCCGTACATTTGACCCAAGGAAGGTACAGAATTGAGTCATGTCATGCTACAATAAGGTCTCTACATTATACCACCAACACTTCAGCATAGAGCCAAGTTCAATGTGGAAAATGACGACTGCACCCCGCAATAGTGACCAGTGACGTAACTTAGTCAGTGTCGGCCAGGGTGCAACAAATTATAGTGTTATACGATTGTGTATGGTACACTGTAGTGTATGTGCATTCATGTTGTTATTAACATTTTTTTCTTGTGTGTTGTTGCTTTGTGTATGTTACTTACCTGTTTTGTAAACTTACCTGTTCAGTTACCCTTTATGTACTCATACTCACCTGTACAATTATTCGTGATATGACATTACGTGTTTGTAAATAGCCTATATGAGTTTATATTTTCTTTTGCTCTTTTTCTGTTTATTATTTATTATGGTATTATTTTCCTGATTATTTCTAAACTTACCTGTGGTATACCCACCTGCGTATAATTTTTATGTTTTGACCATTTTTAACCAAGTTTTTCCTCTCCTTCATTGTACGTGAATGTTTCCCCTTACCTGTACGCTTATGCCTGCATACTTGCCTGTGTCAGTTACTTGTGACATTTTCATCTGCTCATGCAGTTGATATATGTTATAAATGTTTAATAATCAGTTTCAGATGCCTTTACTGATACCAGGATGGTAGGGGAAGTGTTGGAAAATGGATCACAATAGGATGTATGATAGGAGTTAGGTCGAAATGGAATAGTTTTAATCGAACTTTTTGGCCGTAAATTTTGGGGAGGGGTGTGTAATGGTCATAATTACTTATAGTTTCCTATTCTAAGGTGTCTGCATGGTGATGCAAGAGAAATCTATACCACACGCCATGGCTGTTTGCTGTGGCGTGCCTATCACGTGACTGGGCTAGTCCAATCAGACGGCCGAACAGCCGTTGTTCTCGTTCGTCATTGGCTAACTCATGGTGACGTCATGGCAAACAGCCATTACGTATGGTTTAATGTTGGATATGTCGTTTGAATGGGCGTTGGCAGGTAAAGGACACTGTCAATTCTTAACCAAGGGACTTAGTTGGGTCGATGACACATGATCATGCAATTAGCGGAAACTTTTAGTGAATTTTCGGAATTGGCTCGTAATGACGTACTTTCCTAATTTTAGCCATGACGTTATCTTCTGTGATTCCTAGTAGGCACATAGAAGTGAATTAGTGGCACCAGTGTCACTTGGCTATTTAAGAAACAGCCCCACCCCCTACACTTTATCTTAGCACTAGACAGCATACACTACAAATCAACTTTAGATATCAATAAGGATTGCAGTGTTATAGGATAATACTATAATTTATTTCATCCATTGGGATCAGCAGTATTCCAACAGGCCATCCTTAGACATCAAGATGACGTTATTTGGGTTTGGACTTTGTAATATTTAATGTATTGTTTAATATTTAATATGAGTAATATTTAAGTAAGTTAATATTTAATACTGTTACAGGGCATGCTGTGGTATGAAATGAAGCATAATGGAGGTGTAGTGGACATGTGGCAGTGGTTTTAAGACTTCTCCTTATTATACAGACAACCGTATCAATTAATTGAATTTATTCTGGCTCAGCGTATCGTTTTTACAACTCAACCACAACTTCCTTTATTACCCGCCAGAGTGAAATGGACTGGTCCATAAAGCTTCAATTTTCACTGAGTTACAATGCAACCAACTTTAAATAACTGGGCAAAACCACGCGCTCCATCATTAAATAAAAAAAGGAAGTGTGGTTCACACAAAAAAAAAACAACGAAAAAACGAAAGCAAAAGTACAAACGCTCTCAATTGTATTTTCATTTTCGAAACAGGCTATTCACAACACCCACAATACCTATAACCAAAATGTAAAATAAAAATAACAAATCAAATCCAAAACAACACGAAAAAAAAAACGTAGCAACCCCAGTCCTATGTACTACCTGTCAATTTCTGCATTCAATTTCTGGGTTCTCCTTTCTCCCTTGAGGTTTTTTTCTCTATCCCGATCTGGCCAGCAGCGCAAGCCAACTGTGCATGGTGCAGCCCTCTTACAAAATCTTTCGGCCCAGGTCGGCCACCATCTTTTTCCTCTTGATATGTCATGGTGGTGACTCAAGAGGAGAGGTATGGTGGGTACAGGTAGTATATATATATTTTCGATAAGGCGATAAAAACCAATTTTGCCCCCCCGCCCCCGGTAAAATTGGGCTTTATAATTGCCGACACGAAAATATTGACTACCTGTAAATTTCGGCATTTACAATTGACCTCGTCAATTGTGGCGGCGGACTCCACCTTGACGGGTTACTCTGAGTTACGAGCTAGCTCCCCCAAAGATTTTCACAAACTTAGCACCAACAGAAACAGGGAGAAAGTCTTGTTTTATGGATTGTCTTCATTTCTGTTGGTGGTTAGTGCTTAAGGGTGCAGGGCGACACATCAATAAGCGACAACAAGCCACCAACGGTGTCGCCCCTGTTCTTGTCCTGTCGTGTTCAGGGATTGTGGAGATGGATGGCTTCTCCAGGATGACACTTGGAGCACTTTGGTGAAAGGAAAAGGATGCGGTAAGTCAGGGAAGTTGACCATATCCTCGAATCTGCAGTGAAACCCTAGTGTTGTGCGCCTCCAGGTTTCTCCTTCAGCTTTAACGTGTATGAGGGGGTCGGACTAAGCATCTGGCAGTAACAATGAGTCACAGATGGATTCGTCCAAAGACTTGTCAAGTCATGTTGAAGTTGACAAAGTGGGCAAAGGCTCATAGCAAATGACGACAGTTCAGGGGGCTGTGGAGGTCACCGCGAGGTTTGGATGGTGATCCTGAAGAGTTTCCAGTGGTTAAAAGTGAAGGGTGAGTGACTGGATGTATTGTTGACCAAGTCTGTAGGGGACAGCAAACATTTAGCTTGTGATTTTGGCGTGCTGCTGGCAGTAGGCGGCAAGAGTTGTGGTGTTGATGGTCGGTGTTGTGTTGATGAAGGTGACACTTCGTTGTGCAGTAGGTGTCATGGAGCAACCAAGATTTCAGAGACGCTACAGAAGGGCTTGTCACGTGGGATAGTGGCCTCGAAGCAGAGATGCATGTTGAGTTCCTAGTGATGTTGTCAATTAAGTCAGTGGTCATGAAGAGAGCGATGGATTGACTGGAGCTCGGGATCAGATTCAGGATGAATGAAGATGTGGAGATGGTGGTTGACGATGGGCTACTGTTATTGTCTTGTTGATGGAATTGTGTCAAAGGGTGGACGAAAGCCGTGAAGAGAGATTTCTTCATGTTAGGTGAAAACTTTGGATGGATGCAGAAGAAGGACTAGCTGTCTTTCGGTGAGAGCTTGGAGGAGCTTTAGTCAGTCGAAAGTTTAAGGCTTCTTTCTGGTCTGAGGTACAGAAGCTTGGTTTCCATTGACAGCATGGTAGAGGCATTGGCAGCATGGTAGAGGCTATGCAGAAGTGCGGCCAGAGCATGCGAAGAAGAAGGAAGTCGAGGTGGTGATGAGGAAGGGCCAGCCAGCAGAGCAGGATTTCCAGGTTGAGAATTCGTTGGAGAAACCGGATACCTGTGAAGAGATGTCGTTCCAAGCCATGAGGAACTTCAATGGGCCAAGTAGCTTCATCCGTAGCAAAGGATGGTTCTGCGTTAATGGGTTGAGAAGCTTCTTTCTCTCTAAAGGATGGTCAAATGTCAGCGAACGACCTTTCGGGTGATGAAAAGTTCATTAGTGGAGAGAGAAGCAAAGCCACCATCAGGCGAGAGCTCGAAGGCTTCTTTGGGTGAGGGTTAGTGCCGGAGATAGGCTGTGAAGTAATTGTTGTATGTGTTCCGAGATGAGAAGAACCAACAGACAATTGCAGGTTGATGAATGACAGAAAAGTGACAGAGTGGTGTCAAATGACAAGAGCTTCAGTCGGAGTTTACGGCCTTAGTCGGGTAGCTGCGGACGAAGGAAGGAATGGGAGATAGCAATGGGTTAACACGAGCAGGGCTGCTGGGCTTGAAGAGCTGAAACATAGCTGGTGAGGGATAGTAGGTGTCGACAGGGATGAAAATCCGAAAGAGTTGTCACGATGGTTGGCGTGACTCAGTAGGTAGTGACGGATGAAGGTTCGTTAAGTCCCCAAAACGGGTGAAGCTCGAGGCTTTGATTCAGGTTGGCGTGGCTAACAGGTCGAAGGGAACGCATGTCCACTGAAGTTGAGCAGGCAGCAAAGAATGAAACCATGAGGCAGTGATTCTTGCTGGCGAAGAGCGTAGGTCTAAAAGGCCGCGACAATGGTGGGCGAGGGACAAGGTGTCGAAGATGGTGCAAGATGAAGGTCCGAAGTTGCTGTGATGTGCGTTAGATAGGGACAACAGCCAGGAAGGCCGAAGGCCTAACGGAGCTGCGATAATGGTCAGAGAGAAACAGCAAGCAGCGAAGGACTATTTCCGAAGGAGACGTGAAGGGTGTCTCTCAGGACTGCAGCTGCAAAGGAAGGGGGTCCAGAGGAACAGCGTTGAATGTCGGCAAAGAACAGCAGGCAGCGGAGTATAAAGGTTTGAAGGAGATGCGATGATGGTCAGTGAAGGACAGCTGGCATCGAAGGATGAAGGTTCGAAGGAGCTGTGATGGTGGTTGGTGAGGCACAGCAGGCAGCGAAGGATGGAGGTCTTTAGGAGCTTCAGTGACTCTTCACGAGGGACAGCAGTTGTGTAGGATGAAGGTCTGAAGGAATTGTGACGAGTGTTGAAGAGGGATAGAAGGCAACAAAGGATGAATGTCCTAAGAAGCTGTAATGATTGTCAATGAGGGACAGCAGCCGTGAAGGATGAAGGTCTGAAGAAGCTGCAATCAATGTCGGCGGCAAGATTGTTGGTGAGGGATAGCAGCCATGAAGGGTGAAAGTCCGAAGTGGCTACGATTAATGTAGGCGAAGGACAGCAGATCGCAAGGAAGAAGGTCCAGAAGAGCTACAATGATTGTTAGCGAGGTCCAGCAGCTGTGAAGGGTTAAGGTCCTGAAGGAGCTGTGATGAGTGTCAGTAGGGAACAGCAGGCAGTGAAGGACGAAGGTGTGAGTAGCTGCAATGATTGACAATGAGGGACAGTGGCGTGAAGGCTGAAGGTCCGTAAGATCTGCAGTAAATATCGGCAAAGAATGGCAGGTCGCGAAAGACAGGAGTCTGAAGGAGCTGCAGTAATTCTCGAAGAAGGGCAGCAGCTGTGAAGGGTGAGGGTCCGAAAGACCTACGATGAGCGTCAGTGAGGGACAGCAGGCAGCGAGGGACGAAGGTCCGAAGAAGCTGCAATGAATGTCACCGAGGGACAGGCTACAGCTGTGATGGATGATATGAAGGTCCGAAGAAGCTGCAGTGATTGTCGGCAAGGGGCTGCAAATAGCGAAGGATGACCGGCTGAGGGAGCTGCAGTGATAGACAACAAGGCATGGCAACAGTGAAGAATAAAGGTCTGAAAGAGCTGTGAATGTCAGTGAAGGATGGCGTGGTGATCAGAGGCCAGAAAATCGCCAATAAAGGTTGGTGCTTCGGAAAACATGCGTGTAGAGAAGCAGGTTGAAAGTGTGATGAAGGTGGAGGCGAAGGGTGTCGATGTCTGCATGGGAGATGTAACAATTGTCGAGCCACGATTTGTCGAACGAAGGTCCCATGGAGCGCCTTGGTGAATGATCTTTGTGCGGGAGACGGGTCTACCAACGAAGGCTTCGTGTAGTTTAAAGACGGCCTTCGGGCGAAGTGTCTCCAAACAAAGGCTTCATGTGGTTGAAGGTTGTCCTTCGGGGTGAAGGGTCTTCAAACGAAGGTTTCTTATAGTTGAAAATCTTCCTTTGAGTGAAGGGTCACCAGACGAAGGTTTCATATGGTTGAAGGTTGTCCTCCGAGGCAAAGAGTATTCAAACGAAGGCTACAAAAAGTTGAAGGTCTCAGGTTCAGGGTGAAGGGTCAGCAAAGTAAGGCTTCTTAAGTTGAAAGTCGTCCTTTGGGGCGAAGAGTCTTCAAACGAAGGCTTAATTTGGTTGAAGTGGTCCTTCAGGGCGAAGGGTCGTCAGGAGGGTGAAGGGTCTGTGAACGAAGGGTCTTCGGGGAGAAGGGTCATCAGGACGGCGAAGGGTCTTCAAATGAAGGCTTCAAACAGCAGGGTGCTGGCCTTAGGGGTGAAGGTTCGACAGGAGGCAAAAGGGTCTTTGAAGGAAGGTTTCAAAGGCAGAGTGCTGGCCTTCGGGGCGAAGGGTCGTCAGGAGGGCAAAGGGTCTTCGAACGAAGGTTTCTAATGGCAGGGAGCAGTCTTTTGGAGCGAAGGGTCTTCGGGTGTAGGATCATCTGGGCGAAGGTAGGGCGAAAGCTTGAAGAGAGATAAGGAGCAACCGTCATGGATGAGAGCTTGAGGAAAAAAGATAGCGGCCGACCTGGGCCGAAAGGTTTTATAGGAGGGCTGCACGCATGCGCAGTTGTGTTGCGAAGCTGGCCAGATCGGGATAGAGAAAAAACCTCAAGGGAGAAAGGACCATCCAGGAATGAATGAATAAATTTGCAGGGAGTAGATATTTTCGTGCCAGCATTTAGAAACGTATAATTAAAAAAAAAAACTAAGGAAGTCCATGTCGAAAAACGGAAAAATTATGGGTGTGTGTAAAAAACAAACTGAAAAAATATATACAAATTCATGCATCAATGATCTTGCATATCCATGTTTACAGGTTCGTAGCTAGATACGAGTGGAGGCATTGGGAGGCCAAAGCATCAAAATAGCTTCAATAACCTCCTACCATTATGTTCAAATTTATTCACCACAATGTTAATGGAAAAGGGGTGAGTCACAGAAGCCATAATTTGATTGAATAATGGCACTGAACCGTGCCAAAACGTGATGCTTTTTCGACGGTATACATGCTCTCCTTGGGGGAAAAAATTGCCAGTACCAAACTATCCTACATTCATATGTGTAAATATAGGGAATTAGATAGATAGATAGATTGCAGTGGAAAGGGGATGGGAATGGCCAATAATATTTACTGATTCCCATGCCAAAGTAAATTTTCATGGCAGACAGCAGCAAACTCCTCGTCAACATGGGAATTGAGGGAGGGAAATGTTAGAATCACAACGTAAATTAGTGCAGAGTACCAACAAGCAGCTGCAAAAAAAAAATAAGACTAACAAGACAATATTGGGTGGTCATAGAATCAGTTCAAAACATGTTTGCGATGGGACAAATATTTCTTCAAATTAAAATACTTCCGTCTATCTTTAAAAGCCCCAACTAAGGGTAACATACTTTCACACCCACACGATTCAAATAGTAATTTACAGCAGTCTGTCTTACAAGCATTCATACCAATTACAAGTTTGAGGGAATGCTTTTCGTACGCCCGTCAAAATGCAGTTCGGGAAACATGGAAAAATTGAAATTAACCAAGTTGTGGAGTAAGGTTAAGTAGAAGTCTCCCTTGAATCTGCTAAGCTCGGATGAATCCAAATTAGTGAGTCTTTCAGAAATAGGGTTTAACTTTCAAGCCACGTAATGCATTCGTAAAGCAACGCCGTACTACTTCATGGTCGATGTCACCACACGTGTGCGGGGACCATAATGGACTTGCATACTCTAAAGGCGAAAACCAAGATGTCGTGTTCCCTGTATTAAACCATTTCCGTAACCAAGAAACTCATTGGTTTGCAGCAGTAATATTGATTACAACGTGTCTTAAATTTCAAGTCAAAGTTGAACCAGACACCCAGGTCTTAAGTATTCCAGAATGAGGCAACGTACGGCAGCTTATTATTTAGATTTCCAATGTGAAACATGGTACATTTCTTGAACTGATGGGCATAACCCCATTTTCAACGGATTGACGCGTGTAAGGAATTTTAATAATTGTTATTTACACTCGTATGTTAAGAATATGGAACTAAGAAATAATAAATAGGAACTAAAGCCTAACTACGCGCCGAACAAGCGAGCATAGGAAATTCAAGCATTAAAACTACAATTTAAACAACTGGAAACAAGATTGGATGAAACGGAAGCAAAGCTTTAAAAATAAGACCAAGTTAATAATGAGTAACAAAAACAACGAGCAGAAGTTACTCTGGAAAAAGCCTCTCAAAATCACTTACAGGCAGGTTGTCACCAAATGAAGGTCTGCAGTATCTACCACAGTCGAGTTCTCTATAGAGCAGTGACATTTGCCGCCATATCGGCACCTGTATGGGTTTTGGAAGGCATAACTACAACGTGCGCCGTGCGACACTATACCCCGGTAATAACGCCGTAAGTAAAAATGTCGTTACATGGACAACGCCGCATGTCCAAAGCGCCGCACATGTTAATGCCGTACACAATAATGCCGTAACAATGGATCGGTGGTAAATTTACCGAGCTGGTTCGACAAAGTTATCGGTGGCACTGATTATTAGGGACCGAGGGGGGGGGGGGGCGAAGCAAGAGGTAGTGGGAGATCGGGCATATCAACTCTGCCAACTCTTCTAGTCCTGGGGTATTAAATTTTGCAGGAGGTAGAGATATATGATAAGATCTACAGTTGAAGATTGTTTGGTGTTTTTGTAATATGTAGTGCAATTACAACCAGGACTACTGCAATGTAACTGAGGTTGGCTATTTGACTATTGGCCATCGACTATTTGTGATTCACAGCCTACAACTTTCAATTACAAGCAGCATATTTGTATTGTAACTTTCAGCCGGCCCCCCCCCCCCCCCGGGGGGGGGGAGGCGGGGGGGGCCGGGAGGCTTTCCACCCAACGCATCCCCAATAATCTGTGCCGACGATGTTAGCTCGGTAAATCGACCACAGAACCATTGTTCAGCATTATTGCTTGCAGCGTTATTTGCCGTACGGCGTTATTGTGTGCGGCATTAACACGTGCGGCGTTTTACACGTGCGGTGCGGTGTTGTTCATGTGACGGCTTTTTGACATACGGCGTTGTTCCCTGGGTATATTGTCGCACGACGTTATTCCCGTTGCGTTACGACGTGATACCCAATAATTAAACAGGCAGCGTGAGTGAAAATTCAATACGTTGTCGTGCATCTGGGAGCAAGCTCAAAAAGTTAACGATATTACTGCCATTCGATGGCGCCATGGTTGACTCTTTATATTCTACCTTGGCTCCAGCTATTGGCCGTGATATCGTTAACCTTTGCATGTGCACAAGGGCCTATCAAATTTTTACTCAATAATTACGAAGGCACGCGACTTGTTTGTTGTGTTAAAAGATATTTCTTAATGCATTCCTTTGCTTGCTGCGAGCAAACGCTAGAGAGAACTGTTTGCTGTGACGTGCATATCACGTGACTGGGCTAGTCCAATCAGACGGCCAAACAGCCGTCGTTCTCGTTCGTCATTGGCTAACTCATGGCGACGTCACGGCAAACAGCCATTGCGCATGGTTTAGATAGCCCTGGATGAAGCTAGATACTGCTAACTTTCATTTGGTGGCAACCAGCCTTTAATAAAGATTTGCACAAAAATTTCATGGAATCAGTTCAGCGAATCTTTCCGTTCGATAAATAAAAGCCGAGCAAGTCGTCAGTCGTGATTCCAAACGAAAAGTAAACAAGCGGCTGCAGCGACTATACCTAGTCGCGACCAGTCTTCTGTACACTGCAAGCTTTCGAAAATGTTGACGAACACACTTCTATCACGCGCTGCAACAGTGGTCCACTGTATATTGTGTAATCTAAAAGTAATAACCGTTACATTTGCCGGTTAAAAATATGTTGGATTTTAGGCCTAGTTTTAGATTTCAGTTGCAATTGTCAGCTTTTAGGTGTAATTTTTACCTGCCGTTTTAATTTCGTAAGTTGCAGCTAATGAAGAGGGTTCGAGAATGCACTTATTCTTTATGCAACACGGTGCGGAGATTTGATACGTGATTTCAGGCCTAATTTTCAGCTTTTAGGCCTATTTTTTTTTACCTGTAGTTTTAATTTCGTTAAGTACAGCAGCTAACAGGGAGAATTTAGTCGAGAGTAGGCCTATTCATCCATGCAACATGGTATGGAAACTATTTAAAATGAAGTGTTGCTAATGTGTGTCGTTAACGAATTTCTTTCGTTTTTACGATTGCGTGTTTTCCTGTATTGTTTCAATGCGGATTTCATTGCGTTACGTCGAGAAAAGCCTATAGTCAGCCACCTGTTTGAAAATTGAAATTGACAAGACCTCAGGATAATTTTGGACAATTTTGCCAGGAACTACCTAGGAACATTCACATGTCACAATCGACATGACCTCGAGTGCATTTTCGGAGTCCTTCTCTTGCCGAAGGCAAATACAACAATATATCTGGCAACTGTTCAATGAAGCTGTGACAACAATAAAATCTCATCAACTTGGTGGCGATACACTTACGAATGCAATTTCCCGTCATCAGCAAATTTTTTCACGTTGTCAGCGAATTCTCTCCGAAAATAAAGAGTTTTCCTTGTCGCCTCTGAACAGGTTCAATAGTTTTAATAACAGATTAAATAGTTTTCTGTAGAAGCCCCTGCCACTAAAACGCTATGCCAGAGTCAACTGGATAGTTTAGTGCATCTATCTAGTTAGGCTGTGATGTAACTGTTAATTGTTATTAGGCCAATAAAATTGACACTTGCGGGTGTTTTTATTTTACGTTTTATTCGTGATTTTCAGATACGGGCGATGGCTTTTTTTTTTTTCTTTACCAAACAAAACAAAATCAGTAACTTACATTTTGTTATGGAGTACAATATCAGTGTTTTAATTACAGGGTGATCGTCCAAAAATTTGCACATTTGATAAAAGTCATTCTTTAGATCCAAGTTTTTAGTTGTGACATGCATCTAAACGACCCTTAGATTTGTTTCGAGGCGTGTGGATGGAGCAAAGAGCGGATGTGGTCATCGGCTCCAGGAAATGTTTAATGAAAGTGCTGATGCTTAATCCGAACTTTTTTTTATTCAGACAAT
>JAHWFP010016896.1:0-14481 GCA_023313725.1 Lithobius niger | reverse complement strand
TTTCCAATAGAACAGCAACAATAACGCCGTACTGGTTACTATGCAAGTGCTTTTACCTCCGCGTATATCCAGTGTCCCTTGCAGCTAGCTCAACGACCGGCTCCAGATGCTTGCATAGTTTGTAAAACCACTGCTGTGAGAGAGGTTTCTTGGACACAAAAAAAAAGGCTAAATCTGTTGGGATTTGTTGGCAGTTGCTGCATTTTTCAGCAAGTGGAATCTTTTCTTCTCCGTTTTACAACCTCAATGTTTCGCAGCACAAGGCCCGGTGCACACACCGTTTTTTAGCCTTCTGTACAGTCGTACCGGCTGAGAAGACTATTGCAACGACTTTGTCCGTCTGTCCGTCCGTCGCTTTTTTCAACTTCGCAACGGTACCATAAATTGACGACCACTGTTTACAACGTTCCATTCAGTGTCAAAAGTTAGTTAAATAACGTGGCAAATTAAAACATCGTTGCCTCCTTATAGCTAATAGACTTCTTCGACGTAACTAAATTAAATAATAATATTTCATCGTCGAATTGAAATCCTAAAGACGTGTGTTAATGCAGCCGCAAATACAAAAACATTTTAACTTCGTTTCAAAGAGTCTTGTCGCATTGTTGCATGAATGAATAGGCTTACGATCGAACCAAATTCTCCATTAGGCCTATCTGCTACTTACGAAACTAAAACTGCCGTTAACAAAATTAGGCCTAAAAAATGAAAATTAGGTCTAAAATCACGTTACCATGGCAACGTCAATAGTTGATACGAGTTGCTGCTGCAGCGTTTCTCCTGTCCCTTCCCTACTACCACTGATCTATATTAGGCTACGCTGCGCATTATGTTGTAACACTGTAACTGTGTGCGCGGAGGCATACCGTGTTGCAAAAATGAATAGGCTTACTGTATACAATCCAAATCTCCGTTAGTTGTTACTTACGAAATTAAAGTTGTAAATTAGGCCTAAACGCTGACAATTATGCCTAAAACGTAAAATAAGCTTAAAAGCTAACACATTTGTAACGGGCAATTCTGATGGTTACTGTTTTTAGATTATATAATAGAGATAGCTGTTGCAATGCGTGATAGAGAAGTGTGTCTCACTATTGGTAGTGGCAGAACTGTACAGAAGACCGGATGCGACTTGTTTAACGTGCGTTAACGCTGCGTTACCGCATTTACATGACATATAGGAAGTGCACATATACTTCCGTCGACGTTGCGTTACGCACGTCCATCATGTGTTCGTTTTTCCAGGCACTTCCCCACAGCATCGCAACGTCAACGCAAATACACTTCCGGTTTCTCAGTACCTTGTGTAACTCGAGCGATGCACACATCCGTTATTTATCGCAAAAGCGCTACCAAAGATGGCGTCCAATCTTGAAGCAATTGACATGGAATTGTTTATTGAGGGAGTAAAGAACTATTATGAAATACAGAATGTTGCTGCAAAAATGATTGAAGACTCATTGGGAAGTAATTAAAGAACTTATCCCAATTTTTTAATTAATCTGTAACGGATGTATAATATCTTCCCCTGGCATGTTTTAAATGTGTATGAATGTACCAAATATCGTCTCATTGGTTTCAAAATATATTTTTTGTACGCGAGGTAGGCAAAAAAAGCAATATCGTCTCATTAGTTTCAAAATGTATTATTTTGTACATGAGGTTAGCAAAATGGGTCGTGGCCGAATGCGTGCTGGCGTTATTTCACGATCGTGCGTGCATTGTGATTGCTACGTCAACGCAGAGGCAACGCAGCACCAACGCACGTTAAAAAAACGGTTGTGTCAATGGGGTCGTACGAATTGAACAAAACAACGTTTTTCAGCCTAAGAGAGTCACTCTCACAGCACTGGCTTGACTAAAATCACCGTTATTTTTAACCTTCATTTGAATCCAGTGTCCCTTGCAGTTAGCTCAACCGGCTCCAGATGCTATCCTTGTCACAAGAATGGCGTTAGTCGTCGTTGTTCTATATTAAAGGGATATACCTCCCAGCGCCATTCTTCTCGATCCTCCACATCAAGTACGGCCCCAAAAGGTCCATTTACTTACCGTTAGTCTTTCCCTTGCTAAATATCCGTTTTAAAATGTGGCGTCTAGGAGATTTTCTGTTGAATAATTGTTAACTTTATTTACTGCTTCCCGCAGTATATGATGCATTGCGCGCTTGCAATAATCATGACGCTTCATCTCTGTGTGTACATGTACTAATTTTCTAATAATTACCATGAGATCAAAAATCTAAAAGACTAATGCGATAAAAATTAAAATTCATTATTCCAATAGATCGCCGAAGCAAAATTATAAGACACTAGCCTAGAAAATTATAAATTGTGATTTTAAAATACGGGAATCATTTCGGTTTGTGACGACACAATTAATGCGTTCACGCTGGCTTGTCTATTAGGCGCAATGCCAACTGAGATAGTAGCTGCGTTTGTCGCTGCGAGGAACGAAGGTACTGTCTTAGTTGACCTTGACTATAATAAATGCGCGGATGCGATCGACACGTAGCTGTGATAAGGCAGGCGGAAGGTTATAAGGCAGGCGGTATGTTGCTTTAAGGGCTCATTAATTTTGATACCCCATAGACAAAAATCCCTAAATCCCTTACCAATTTTATTTATTTACGAACTTTAATCATCAGTTCGAGTGTAGATGAAATATTAAACTTAATCGGATTATTGTTTTAAAAGTTTAGTCTGGATACAGGCGTAGAGATAGTTGATAGCACAAGATGAGAACCTTCTTGTTTTGTTTCGCACCAAGCTTTGCTGAAAGCGTGCGATAAAAATAAAGACGAATAAAATACGAAGGATAAAACTATTCTTATATTTTGACATCTATGACGAGAGTGATGGATAACAACTACTAAAAAAGTAATTAAACTACAGTTACAGACTACAATATGAAAAGAAAATTGTTGCACCGACTAACTTCTTGCAACTACAGTTACAGTTCTTTTGTGGTAGGTTAGTAGTTGTAACTATTTTTTAAACTGATTTTTTAAAATACATAATATGAGTGTAAACAAAAAGGTAGTTAAAAAGAAGTCCAATAAAAAAAATGTTTAATTACCTAAGCATTAACTGCTTTTACAGAGATTCGAACGAAAACGAGCCAGCTCATCCTACACCTACTCAGCATGCATGCTGAATGGAATAGTCACATACAGAAGTCTAACTCACGTCTCAAGCGCACTGTAAAGGATGTGGGTCAAAGTCGTCCACTGTTACTCTTCTGGCAATGTGCTGGCTAGTGCAGTGAGCTGTATCAAAGACAGTTCAAGCTCTGTTCTGAATTTCAATAATGAACGAGATGGTCCGATGCTGCTTTTTCCAGAATTTGAAGAATTTCAGTACTAGTTCATCTTTCCCAATAAAAATAATAATTCATTTTGCTTTAATTTACTAGTTTCTACAAAATTACCGGGTAGCCTACGAAAATGAAAAAAAAAGTAATTTAACGACTTAACCACAAAAAAAAAAGCAGTTTAACATACAGTTATCAACCATAATTTCGGTAGTAGTTGTACTACACCTTCATAACTACTTTGGAAGGAGTTTACGTAGTTTACATGTAGTTAACTACTGCCTATCATGCACTGCATTTCCGACAACTAAAGCCTTCTTAGCAATACTGCAGGAGTGTGTTTCTGTGCTGCGATGAAGATTCGGAATCGACGCGTTCAGATCTGACGAAATGTTGTCCTTATATCTACTTGTTGTCTCTGAAGATGATATCAACTGAAAAATAATGTCCTTTGCAGCTGCAGTTGAGAAATAAAATGAGGTTGGGAAATCTGGAGTGAATCTGGCAGATAGGAGGTAGATGACGATAATCAGGATGAACGGTAGCAAGGCTATAACTTCGTTACCTACGGTTTGATTCTCTGCTAGGTCTTACCACGGACGTATATACTACCACATACGTCCGTGGTCTTACTGAGCCGTATAGGGCAGTGACATGACGTAATATTATTGTATATAACTCTGTGGTGGAGCCAGTAACTGGGTTAGCTGCAAGGGTCACTGGAGGGCGAAAAGAAGGGCGTTTTACTGAAGACAATGCTGTTAAGAGTGGACTTCTTAGACCCATAACGCGCGATTTTTGTCGATTTGTTGGCAGTTGCTGACATTTTTAAGCAAGTGGAATCTTTATTTTCCGATTACAACCTCGCAGCATGAGTAATTGGAGGAAACAACGGTTTTTTTAAGCCTACGAAATCCGCTCTCAAAGCACTGTCTTGACTAGAAGTGCCGTTGTTTAACCCACCATTTCAATCTTGTGCCCCTTGCAGGTATCTCTCTTGTAGCCAATATGACGTCACTTGCCGCTGCTCTATTGGCTCTGACTGTCCTTAGTGATGGATGGCTAACAAACGCCGAATTGCTTTCGCTCTGCTCAGTCAATCAGCGCATCCCTCAGTCGCTTCTCCCTACTTCTCTACTCCCTAATTCCTGTACTGAATCTTCGACAATTCCCCCCCTCCCACTGGAAATGCAGAGTTTGCCCTGTCTCCCCCATGATTCTCCCCCCCCCCCTTCTCCGCTCAGTCGCTCATCCCTACGTTTTTCAATTTTGTACATAACCGACTGTGCATTTCTTGTGTGTCTTTTAAATTCCTGTGGTTTAGCGTAAATATACGGCATTGAAGTTGGAATAGTTTTAAAATAAACAAATAGGATGACGATTTCCCCACGGAAATGTAATTTCTTTTAGTGCGTTGTTACAGCTAGACACTGTGAACAATTGCTTGTTTCCGATCGTTTGATAGCAGTCTCAGAGGCAGTGGCCACTAAAAAATGAGTGGTCAATCAGCCGAGTTAACGGTTTTATGTATGTAGATGGTTTTGGATGCTTTCCGGCTGCACTTGCTTTGCTTGTATCCCTGG
Organism: Lithobius niger; assembly: GCA_023313725.1. Classification (NCBI taxonomy): domain Eukaryota; kingdom Metazoa; phylum Arthropoda; class Chilopoda; order Lithobiomorpha; family Lithobiidae; genus Lithobius; species Lithobius niger. The sequence goes on along the minus strand of JAHWFP010016896.1, from coordinate 9,586 downwards.
CAATCGACGACCACACTACAAGGGTATAAACAAACCCTTGCCTGTATACCAACCTGCAGTAACAAACAATCCCTACAGGTGATGTGCAGTCTTCGTGCAGTCTTGGTAGAGGAGTGTGGTTAACGACTCTCTCTCTCCGTTCATCTTGGTTTCAAGTATCCTCAGATGGCCATTTAGATAAGCTTGTTAAGAACTCAAAGATGAGGGTAGTTTCACTCCCTCGTGCATCTAAACTGCAGGTGGTGGAAAGAGTCCATAGTTTCGATTTGCTCACAGGGCTCTTTAGCCCTCGACCATAAACGAGTCTGGTGGGGAAACTATGGTTCCCCGGCAGGTAGTGTCCAATTGGACAAGAGTTGTAAATGAGATAAAACACTTCTGATATTTCGGCATCATTAAAGAACACTAGCGAGGCCTTCACCGCAAATTAAAAAACAAAATAAAATGACTTCACATTCTCCATGCAGATCTAGACCTGCAACAACATTACAACTTCACATTCGGTGGTCATCAGTTGCATCAGTGTTGTAAACAGAAACAGGACGGAAGGTCAAAACGGCTAGCTTGATTAGTGAGTGATAAATAAATAAAAATGCAGACCTATTTCCATTGCCTTTTGGACTTAATTGTCAGACTGCCTGAGCAGGAATTGAACCTTCCTACACCTTTAATACCAGAAATTAAAGCTCTACCGCTAAGCCATGCTGCCCGTGTCAGCATGACTTACCGGTTTGGTCTTTGGTCTCAAAAGGTCGTGGGTTCAATTCCACTGTGGCAGTCTGACATTTAAGTCCAAAAGGCAACAGAAATAAGTTTGCATTTGTATTTATTTATGTATAAATGTTGTGGTTACATGAGCTCTGCGCTTTTTTTTGGGGAAAAAGTAAATTTCAAGTTTAAACAGAACATGATGGAAGGCCGACGGCTCAACAAGAGTAAAATAAATACAGATGCAAACATATGTACGTTGCCTTTTGGACTTAAAGGTCAGCCTGCCTGAGCGGGGAATCGAAAGTCCAAAAGGCGACGTAAATAGGTTTGCATCTGTATTTATTTAAACAGAAGTTAGAAAAAAATTTAGCTCTAAATTTAGAAAAACATTTACGAAAATTAGTGCCTTGTGTAACACTTCGTCATACTCACCTCCCCCTCCCCTCCAACTCCCATATCACAGCAGATGGCACAAACTAGCTCAATCCTCTCATCCCCATCCACGCCTTAAAGGGATATACCTCCCAGCGCCTTTTTTTCGATCCTCCACATCAAGAACGGCCCCCAAAGGTCTATTTCCTTGCCGTTAGTCTCTCCCTTGCTAAAAATCCTTTTTAAAATGTGGCGTCTAGGAGATTTTCTGTTGAATATAATGGAACTTTATTTACTAACAACCCGTCACTAAATGATGCATTGCGCGCGTACAATAATCATGACGTTTCATCTCTGTGTGTACATCTATTAATTTTCTAATAATTACCATGATATCTAAAATCTAATAAACTAATGCGGTAAAAATTAAAATTAATTATTCCAATAGATCGCTGAAGCAAAATTATAAGACACTAGCCTAGAAAATTATAAATTGTGATTTTAAAATACGTGAATCATTCCGGTTTGTGACGACACAATCGTTGACTTGATTCTGTCTCGTGTACTATTCCCAAAGCCAACCGAGACAGCAGCTATGCGAGGAACGCAGCTACCACCCCAGCCGACGTTGGCACTGTAATTGCTCGGATGATGATCTGCGCGTAGCTGTAATTTGGCACGCGGAATGTTATAAGGGAGGCCGGGTGTCCCTTTAAGTAATTTGTGAACGATCCCTAACAGCTTGGCCAAAAAGGCAGAAGAACGACAAAAATACGAAAAGCCAAATATCGTCGAAATCCCCATTGTCGCTGCACCAGTTAAGTTCCTAATTCATGTTTTCCTTTAAAAACATCCTTCCGAAGTGCTTGCTTGCTCTGGTTGGAGCTTGTTACTTTAAAACTACTCCAGCCGTCCTTCACAAGGTAGCTTCACTTAATCATTACCTTCTTACGCATCAATTTAAATACCATTTACTCTAAACTACAAACTCTCCCAAGCAAACCGGTTAAAAACAATGACGCATGTTTTACATCACGACCTTTTTGTTTCTTTTTTTGTTAATATTTTTCTGCCAGTCAAAATTACGTCACGCCATTAAACGAGCGCGGACGCGTTGTCATAACACCTCCATATTTAGGAAGGCCGTTCTGTTTGGCCGTTGTCACTGGAAAAAACATTTAGTCAGCTGACTGAGTAATGGAGAGAGAAAAACAGAAAGAGGAGAGGTTTTGTTTCTGTAGCAACGGCCTTGTATTTGGATTGTCAATAAACACAATTTATCACGTCTACCGATAAATGATTGGAGTTTTTCTTTTTTTTAAAGCTATTCAGAGATAAAGCTCCTTGTTTTATAGGGTTAAATAAAGGAAAGACGAAAACAAGCCAAAAATCGAAAATCATACACTAGAAAAAACGTAGTTCAGTCAGCCACCTTTATGCACTTACGTTTTGTCGGAGTGGCATGACCCGGATTCGAACTGACAGCCCAATTCGTCCCCACATAGCGCCTTCAACTCTATGGCCGCTCCCCCAGTGGCGTAAAGATGACTCTCTGAACCCGTTATTAAAGTCACCACAGTAGTGACCAGGGCTCCATTCGACTGAGAATGCGCGCAGCCATTGGCAATGGAAAAGGAAGACAAGTGCAAAGGTTCAATAATAGGGTTGGAAAAAGGTTTGATGTTGTGGAAAAAAAGTCCATGGTAGAAAAAAGTTCGATGAAAACGTCCGCATAAGATATCCAAAGCACAAACGTCCTGGAGGAAAAAAGTACAGGAAAAAAGGTCAATAGGGTAAAAAAATCCTGGAAGAAAAAATCCACACAAAAAATAGTACAGGGGGAAAAAATCCGGAAGAAAATATCATCAGGGAAAAAAAAAGCAAAGAAAAAAAGTTGTTGCATTGTTTGTTTTTATTGAGTTGTTGTTATTACAGTTTAGGTTACGTGTAGTTGACCAAATTACACCAGACAGGGTATGACTTTCACCGGGAAAAACTTTCGTAACAGCATTTTTCCCCCGTTTCCCCCCCCCCCCAGTACTTTTTTCTGCAGATTATATTTGCCCCCGGACTGTGTTTCCTGACGCATTGCTAAATTCTCCTTTTATGGCATTTGTGGATGAGTATTTATTGTTTCGTGGATGGATTTATTATCATTATTATTATTATTATTTTAATATCATTTTATGTTTGGCTTGCCTACCGTACAGTTTACACAGTTTCCTGCTTGATAACAAAACCCTAATTTTTTTTGGCCAACTTTAACGCAAGTGTTAGTCATGTAGATCAACGTATTGATGGCACACGGAAGTCGAATAAACACGCGACTAGCACATGAGTTTTCAAAACAGTGAGTGTTACGTTGCATAGTGTATTACAATTGAAACTGCGTTATAGTACAGCTCAGTGAGGAAGAAGGTTCTTTGTTCCTGTAATAGTTCTTCGTATTTCAAATCAATTAAAGAAATTTAAATTAATTTAAGAAAAATGAAACGAACATTGATTAAGAGAAATCGGAAGCTGGGAGAGGGGGGGGTATCCATGTTGTGACTCTCGCTTTGTATTCCGCCATTTGCCCAAGGCCGTCTGGGAAAGAAGCAGCAGGTTTCAACTCCTGGCTCCAAGCCATTTGATTCGACATGGCCAAAATATTATTTTATCAAAGCAATGCTAAGAGGCTTTAACTTCCTGGCACGTGCAAGAACTGGCGTAGAATCGGAAGGCAAGACACACAATTTCTACTCCTGTCGGCCTTGGCTCGAGACACAAAATGCCTTCCTCTTTTTAGGTACGTTAAAACGCTTGTTCTTTCGAATTGACACGTGCCTGGACTTTTCACAGCACGAAGGATATTTCTCACACATAGTTAGTAGGTAAAAACCTGCACAGCGCAATTTACAGCGTACGTTTTCCGCAAAAGTAAAAACGAACACTACTTCGATAAAAGGCCGCATTGGGGGGGGGGGGGTTCAAGACTCAGTACAAACGGTGGAACAAAGGGTAGAATTGTCTTGCAGACTTCTCATTCTTCATGCGGCTCCTGGAAAAATTCTTTAATTAATTAAAAGGTAAGAAAATAATAATAATAATACAGTTTTATTTGTCAAAGAAAATGCAAAAAAGTCAGATGAACCACTGATATATGTCCACTTACTGGATCATAAACAAAAACTAGCAACAAAGCTCAATATTCTTTCATATTAAGTACAAGAAAATTAAATTTTAAAACGAGCATTTGTAAAACATTACATCATTTTGTTATACTGTGTGTAATTAGACCACGGAATAACTAGATTACAGCTCCTTAAGTTTAAACTGAAAACATTCATATGACCGTAATATGATAGCATGATACACTAATCTGAGAAAGAAAGAAAAGACAACTGCCCCGACTGGGACTCAAACCCAGGACTTTCCGCTTACTAGCTGGGCACTCAAGCCATTGGCTTCACAAGGCCAGTCTTTAATGCAGACTGTTTGCTTCGTTAACCCTTTAGTTTGGATTTATTCTATTTAAGGATTAGCCTAAGTGAATTGTCGTTGGATTCTTTCCAACTTTTGTATAATATCCCCTTGTAGATATGGAGACCACACAGAACTAGCATACTTAACATTACATTGGACATAAAGGTTAAACTCTCACAGCAATGTCGATGTGTCCCCCAAGTTAAGTTCAGTAATGTTAAAACAATAAAAAATACAAAATAAACAATGGCATTTTGAATATCTTATTAGCAAACCAACTGCCACCTCACTGATTCGATTCATGTGGAACTAAGTTCAGTAATCGGCCGACAATTGACATTTCAATCACGCTTTATTATCTAAACAATAATTGTGAAGTTTCTTATTTCCGGGACTCTGCCTCGCTACGGCACCTAAGAAGAAAAATAAAAAAAATAAATAAATAAAAAAAAAACTATATAAAGGTAAAACAATTTTTCCAGAAGCTTACAAATAAATCCTTTATGATCGAGGACCACTGTGCAGTATATGCTCCATGTACTACTCCTTATTCTTATGTTTGTGTTCCTTATGTGTTCTGATTTTTCAAATCGATAGATGTTTCTACAGTACAGTTGTGTTGGGCTCACTAATATTAATATTTTTTAAATATTATATTGTGCTCTCATTTACATTGTGTTCATAATATTATATTAAAACGTAAAAGCCGGAAAGCACATATTTACATAAAAACTCGACGTTTTGACTCAACAGTAAAAACAAATTACAAAAAAAAAAAAAAAAAAAAAACATTAGAAAGTCAATTTGCAAGTAAAATGTCCACCTTGTTAAATGTCCATCTTAAAAAGGCAGAACTTGCTAGAACATATGAAAACCGGACTGAACCGTAAAAAAATTTAAAAAAATTCAAAGCTAGAGGGGAATCCGATGCTTGCTTGTGCTTATAGCTTTGAATTCGTGTGGTGATAGCCACAACACACATGGAAGCCCCCTATCATTTTAGATTTTTTTGATAGGGCACCAGTGCAATACACCAGGGGACATCCTTGGAAACTGTGTGTGCAGAGTTCACGTCTTGATTGCCGGCGTAATTTCTTCTCGGTTAGAGTCGTCCCAATTTGGAATGCCCTACAAGCTGAAACTGTTAACATGGATAATGTATCTGGCTTCCGCAGAATGCTTGATAAGAACCCCCTTCATAAATTTCTTAAGCGCCCTATTTGGCTCTAATCAAGATTATCTTCTATCTTAGGTGCGGTATTAGTGTTTCATCAAACTTCCGGTTCCTTCCAACGATTCATGTGTGGTAAACTCATATTATTATTATTATTATTATATATTATTATTTAAATTGTTTTTACGGTTCTGTCCGTTTTTAACGCGTCCTAGCAAGTTCTGCTTTGTTAAGGTGGACATTTTACTTCCAACTAGAGTCCTGGCTTTTTTTTTTTGCTTTTTTTTTTTTGTAACCTGTTTTTGCTTGTTACTCCTGATAATAGCTCTGAGATATGCCGAAACGTCGAGATTTTAGGTATATTTGTATATTTTCCGGTTTTTACTTTGTAACATTCTACAAGTGCTTTTTAAGTTTCATAACATTACGCAGTCATTAGTGCTATTATTAGCCTGGTACAGTTTACCGTAGAAAGAGCGTCCCTAAAATCTCTAGGGCCGATTTGAACTGATGGAGCCCCTCACAAGTACGCGTTGCTCGTGGTACTACAAAATTGGTACTTCTCCTTCTACGGACAATTTAAGAATTCAGCAACCACTTCCATTTCTTTTGTCCCCACCCCATCAACTTAGTCCCCGTAGGCTTTGAATATAAATAACAACAACAAGTAAACAAACATTATAAGCATTGTTTCTCATAGCTTCACGTCTGTTGAATAAATAAATACAGATGCAAACCTATTTACGCTCTTGGATTTATATGTAGGACTAACTGAGTGGGGAATCGAGCCCACGACCTTTGAAATCAAAGGCCACGTTATACCGCTGAGTCATACAGACACGGTCAATGGAAACGTCCATATGCAACATTTAACACGTGCATACATACATATAAACATTTACCACGTCTATATATGCACGTGTTAAATGCTGCTTATGGACGAAGTTTGCCATATTTTTTTGCTGTGTCATATATGGCTCAGCGGTAGAACCTCGGCCTTCGGTTTCAAAGGTCGCGGGCTCGATTCCCCGCTCAGGCAGTCTGACATGTAAGTCCAAAAGGCAACGTAAATAGGTTTGCATTTGTATTTATTTAACTTTTGTTGAGCCTTTGGCTTTCCGTCTTTTAATTCACGTCTGTTGCGTGCTGGGCGAGAGCCTCCAAACAACAACAAAACCTTGTATCCGTCAGAAGCACGACCTTGCAGTTAGATCACTCATCTCCGTATCGAGGCTACACAAGGTTTATTTACCTGAATTGACTGATTCGTATCTCTCGTTACTAGCTGGAACGAGATCAAATAGCCTCAACCCCATCACTCTCACTATAGTTTCACGCCCTTTATGAGTGAGTGAGAGAGAAAGACTGTCACCCGTATTGTAGTACACAAATATTGGCGCCCAACCGATCAACCTCAATTCGCGCCACCAAACTGGGTCAGGCGCGCGGAATCACGTGAAAAGCTGGCAGATTACGTTGTTTTCGATCAATATACCCCCAAGTCCGCCCGCCCGCCGCACGTGGAGGCTCCAACCTTCAGTCCGCCCGCACTTTAACACGCCCACGCACCTGCTAGCCGGCTTGTTTCCAAAACAGACGCGCCGCAACCAATATCCCCAAGGTGCTCACCCACTCTTCTGAGCATGTACTGCGCAGGCGCGGATAAGACAAGAGCGACCAAAAAACGTGACCGAGAAATCAAATTTGATTTTTCTGTGATTTTCTGTTTTTGTTTTGATAGTTGAATTGCCGTTTCCTCAAAGATTGGGGGTCATCACGGTTTGCAATGTTGTTTTTAGATCTAACTTGAGCTGTCCGCCTTTGAGTGGACGGGTTTTTCTACAAAAGCAGCTATTAAGCGCCCAAGATATCTATACCATATGACGAAGTTTTGCTATCCGGGTCGGAATCGTTTACAAGCAAATAAAACATCGACAACAATTTCGTCTGAACCCTCATATCTGAAGCACCAATTTTAAACAAATAATAGGATAAAAATGGATTTAAAAAATCGAATCAAAATATGAAGAAATTTAATTAGGCCATTGATGTCTGGAGCAATAGCCATATTACCGTAGGAAATACAACGGAATTCACGATAAGGTAAACCCTGGTGATTCTCACTGAGCAGAGCAGAGAGTGGACAGCACGTTGTAAATGAAACAGTATATTAGGTTAAACGGGACGGATAGCCAATGGGCTCGAGCCCATTGGCTTTCCGTCCCGTTTAACCCATTATTTCACGCTTCTTGTGTGTTCCTTTCGTCGGCTTCACTGGTGTGTGGCACATAATCAAGCGTCCCTCCAGTGGCGATTGAAAAAGCGTATGCTTGCATGTATATGTGTGCGTGTTAAAAGCCGCCTATGGACGTTTCCTCTTGGCCGTTTCACTCTGGCCCAGCGGTAAGACCTTGGCCTTTGATTTCAGAGGTCGTGGGTCGATTCCCCGCTCAGGCAGTCTGACATATAAGTCCAAAAGGCAACGTAAATAGGTTTGCATCCGTATTTCGTTTCAATGAAATAGTATAAGCACTAAACCGTAATGACGAAAAATGGAAAGCTATAGTAGAGTGCACATAAAATAGAAGATTTGCGACGTTTCGAAGCAATCCCCGCTTCGTTATCAAGCAATAAAAACACCCCTGACCTTGAGAATACAACAATTTTATTTTACGAACAGTACTAGGACCGCCACAATTACTTGTTGACATACAGGAGCGGAGCGTGAAATTATATCGGGGGGGGGGGGGAGAGCAGTTTCCACGAGGTAGATGGAGTTGGGCCGCTGCACCGACACTATTAATTCTCCCTCTTCTATCTCCCCCCTTCCCCAGTGCGTCCCTGTTTCCTCCTCCCTTCCTTACTTCTTTCATTCCCTCCTTCCTTCCTTCCCTTCCTCGCCCTCCCTTTTCATTTTAGTACTGAATCCTCCACAATTTCCCCCCTCCCCGGATAGTTTCATTTTGATTGACCAATACGAAACAATTGTTCGTTGGTCGATAATGCGGTTGCATATTTCTTGTGAACCTGAATTGTTGGTCTACAAAACTGTTGCAGACATAGGGCCTTAAAGTGTGCGCGGCCTATCTTGAGCTCGCCGCAAACGAACACAGATAATCGATTGTACGTTTTTGGCAGCAGAGTACCTTGTTGATATCCAAGATGGTTACAAAAACAATGGCGGCCGTCGGTTAACGCCGCCCCCTCCAGGAAGACGTAGTCGCTCATAAAATACTCCCAGGACTCAAGATACGCCGCGCACACTATAGGGCTTCGTCAGGCAGATGACCAGGAGTGGTTAACGCTCGGTAAAGCCCTTTGAACCCTTTTAACTTTTGCATTCTTTGTTAGTTTGAAACTAGGTAGTGAGTATAGGCTTCGACAATTAGGGAAACCCGACAGGAAAATTCTGCCAATGTGAGATCTGATCTCCCTATTGTCGGTGCCTAGTTTATCGACTAAATTTCGTTTCAAATTTAATTTTTATAGATTTATTCTTTGCAATTTGTCCGGGTGTTCATTTTAAGCATGGTTGCAGTGGTTTTGTGTGTTTTTTTTCTTGGTGGCGTGTGTTTCTTAGTTGTGCTTGACAACGAGACGTATAGCACTCGAAACGTCGCATATTTGTGAGTGAATTGCGAACTGTGAATTGTGCGCCTCGTTGGTTACTTCTTCCCATTTTATTTGATGCTTTTACTTTGCAACATTTTATTAATAAGACGACATTAATACAAATAAATAAACCTAATTCGTTGAAAGCGTTTGTTAGCCAGTGTGCACAAAATTTGCGTTGAAGAAACTTAATTCGGTGAAACTTGGACATACACATGCGCAACGAAACCGTACCAGTGTTGCAAACGGTGC
>JAHWFP010016892.1:6500-24370 GCA_023313725.1 Lithobius niger | reverse complement strand
ATGGCTTAAAGTCATTGTGCAATTCAATCTGCATGAATGCGTCGGACAAATGATTATGGTGAACTTATCACCGCCCACCATTTCACTAAACAAATCTGCTCAAGGCACGGAAAATTATTCGATCACCAGCTCAAGGGTGACTGTAACTGAGTAGTTGCCTACACTAGTCTACTACCCATTTCACTGTTGGGTTTGTGTAAGCATATAATGAGTGTGATTCAGGAGCTACAGTTAACGGGCTTTAAATTCCTTACTATAGCAAGCAGTCAACCTCAGCCTCAACTTTCCCTCGTAATGCAAGAGGTACGGGTCGAACCTTCATAAACAGTGGTTTAGCATCTGGCTTTGTTCTGATTTTCACCTTAAAGTCTTTAAAAGTGCCCAGGCCTGGTTTAAACAGATTTGGGAACTTAGAAAACTATCCTGGTTGGAAGCCAAGTTGATATTAGATGAAGGTGTATTTTCTCCTTGCTGGATGCAAACACTATATAACTGATGCAGGTTGAGAACAGACTTTGTGATCCAGCTCGTACAGAGAAGGGCTGGCTGAGTCCCGAGTGCAACAATGGAACTTTAAAATTCCTAGAGGTTTGATAACTTTACCTGAAACGACTTTACAGTGATCGATGTGGGTTTTAATTCAAAGGTGTTAAAGTAATAGTCGTACCAGTTCCTGTGAATTACAGTTACATCACAACCTGTATCCAGCTGACAGACGAAGCAGTCAAGCTGTTGTTGGAAGTTCCTTGCGAGAGCCAGATTCTTGAATTAGAGTTAAAATTAATGGATTCATCTCCGAACTTAAGTGCGTTTTTAGAATACCTCTGATTCTTCTTCTTATGCTGCCCTGATTTATCCACTTTTGGTTTTACTCTGTAGGGGTACTGTGTGACTCACTAACTTGTATTGACTAACAGACAGACAGCCTTTAAAGTGTTTTCTGCAGAGCTTTTGGCTCTCGGTTTGGCAGTGGAATGGATTCTTGACCTTCAGGGCACGTATTTCATTATCTTTAGTGATTCCAGTTGTTAATAAAATAATATGCTACGAGTTACATAAATTGAAAACAGATGAATAAATCAAAATAAACATAAAACGTTATTCGTCCTGTCTACATTTGCTGTTGACAGACTAAATTCAGCCAATTAAATTTATGTATTTATAAGACAAAAAAGTTATTGTTGACAAATTAAAATCCGCCAAATCACTTAACCGTAAAAAGAAACAAGATGTTGAAACAAGATGACCCCCAAACAGTCCGTTAAGAGAGAGAGTTAAGAACAGAAATGAAACTACAGTAAGAAGAACACCCATAATAGCATCCAGGGACTACAGTGAAACGAAAAACGAAAAATAAAAGATAAATTCATGTTTGACATGTTTAAACTTAAATCAATAGGATTGCCAGTATTATAACGAGTATAGATTCTTTTAAATCAGAACCACTCAAATTAGCATCTAAATGTAAATTGTTTTGGCCAACAATTTTTTGAAGTATTGAATTTTGAATTTTGAAATTTATATTTCTTCATCACTGTCACTGATTTCACACAGGATGAGCTTTAAATTCAAATCCAAACACGAAATAAAACAAAATGTTAATGCCAAAAACGCAATAAGCATACAAAAATATGTGGTTATTAAACTTAAATAATTTAACTCCTTAAACCTTCAATTACTCCTCCTTTCCAGTTTCTTAGCAAATGCTAGAATACAACGCATACAAATATTTTCTCTTTCTTACTGTAATGGGCTTTTAATGAAAACAGCAAATTCAAATGGTTTATATTTATAAATAGCAATGATTTGTGAGGACTAGGTAATTCAACAATTGTGCAAAATAGCACTGGGAGTTTTTGCTTATCAATAGCTTTAGCAACAAACTAATTTCTTTGAAATGACTGAAATCATCCCGCATTGTGGCTAGGACAATAATTTCTTAGAGAACATTCTGATGTTGCAAAAAACAGCACAACTTAGCAAATACACCATCACATACGTCAAAAAGCAAATCAAATCTAACTATTCCCATGACGAAAACCATCGTCATAGAAATGATTGACTTTTAATCGTCCATATCGGATGAAATAACAAAAAAAATACACCATCAATCCTCCTGGTGCAGCGCAAAAGAACCGGAGGAATAAATCTCTAGAGAACTGAAGCTACATTCCAGGCGTCCAAGGCTAGTACTCGATTTAATTTAATTTAAATATGGTGCCTGAGAACAATAATATGTAGTACACCAGGTTAACTAATAACTTTAAAAGGAATGTCCTAACTTTAACCTATGTCGCTGTTTGCAATTTATGTGCAAATATGCTAAGTTAAACTTCTTACAGCAGAAAGGAGTGAAGCTAGGAGTTGTGCAAAATGTGGCCGGCACAACATGGGTGCATGCCACTTTATTAAATCATAATGTGTTCACATCCCATGACGCCACACAAGGCAAGTCACTATGCAACGTCAGTATGGGGCAGGGCGTGTAGAGACGACTATGTAGTGGTACTACAAATATCTTTGTGGGTAGCAACACCCAAATACGAAAAGTGTCATGAGAAAATCTTGTTCGCATTTCTGTTGAGATCCCAACAGAGTGTTAAGTTAGGAATGTGCTCCGAATTTGCTAATGTATGTACATTAGGTTTTCATAGGCATCTTTTATTTCTACTTGCATGTACCATTACCTGTTTTCTGCTGCATATTCAAATATTTTTATGTAATGAGAGTGGAATTATGGTGGAATCTCGTCTTGGTGTCAACCATGTGTCGTTTGTTAACAAGATAGGTTGCGAAAATCACCAATACTGAGCAACGGCCCCTCACACACATGCATTATTTGTAGGAAGCTTACCAGGAAGGGTACACCCATTATTTGAAGGAAGCGTGCACCCCAAAATGTGAATAGTTTTATTCAATAATTGATTTGTCGTTGTCATGTCGTACAGTAGCACCGTTAATATGGATGACGCACGTGGCTGTAGGAAACCGTTAGGGACAGCTGTTAATAACGAGACTTCATTTTCTGACGTACCGAAAAAACGTAAGAAACAGAAAAAGAAAAATCTTCGACAGTGGACTATTGTGATCACAGAAACTGGGAAGATAATCCTATCAGCACTTGGGTTGTGTACTTCCCACTCACTGCAGCTCACTCGAGGAACTACATAAACAGTCATGTAAGACTAACGCAAGTGATCACCAGTCAATGTGGTTACCAGATATCCCTGATGATGATAGGAATGAAATGGACAACTTACCGATTGCAGTGAATTGAATTATGTTTCTCTTTGAACGAAACGACCTTCAGGCTTTGTGAAACAGACTGTATGACATGAATCTTCGTAAAATTACCGTGTAATCATGTTGGACTAGAGACAGGTGCCATCAAGAGCATGTTTGCTCGTGCTGTTGAGTGAGATTATTTTTAGTTTCTCCCAAAAGCTCTGCCAGTATTACGTACCAAGGCCTGAGTCCAGTTCTGAAGAATCTGCTGTGTTGCCATCAGTACAAAGTTTTATCCTGTTGCCAGAGAATCATTCTAAGTGGGAACATGCTAGTTAAGCTGACGTTGCTGTCCTCCATGAGCCCACTGAGTTTTGTCATAATCTTCAGTTTGTCTCTGCCTCAGTTTTGGAACCCACGTAAGGGCAAGTGTTTGTAACCGAATTTTTTCTCTCACCTCGGTACGGGGGAAACGTCAGTAAAGCTGTAGATGACACCGTGGATCCTGAATGGTAGTCAACCACTTCTTTGTCATTCGAAGGGCTTGTCTTACCTGTGTCACAGTTAAAAGCAGAGAAGTTTAATAAAATCTAGAAAGCCATGACAGTCAAAATGTTGAGTGAAATGCATTGCTGACAAAGCCAGTTTGTCAGTTGCTGCATTTCGTAGAGAACCCTAGTTCTATGCCATGTACACCTCTCCAAAACAGAAAGTGGTAAGAAGCATACACTCTTTGAGTTCCACTTACTGTAGTGCAACACTCCAATCATGTTCAACAATGTCATGATGCAGTGATCTACTGAGCTATGGATATCTGCACGTCTGCACTAAGTGAGCATGTTGCTATGCACCCAACTAGACATTATCGTGGACGAGACGAGACATTAATGTGGATGTAGGCTACTAAATTGTTTTGAAGGCTGATAAGATAAATTTATTAGGCTAGTAAATTAGAATTCGGGATGGGAACCGAATCATTATTATATTAATTTAATTTGGCGAGTTAAAGAGGGATTTAACTGTGTTGGTTAATTCAGTTAACCTTGAAAGAACGAAATCATCAATCATCTAGTTAAAAGGGAGTTTAACTTTGTTTAAATCTTGTTTGTTTATTATTAGCGGTTGTGAATATTTTCAATTTTAACGTATTCGAAATGACAGACAACAAGCCTAGTGGTTTATTTGAGTGGTATGACGGAGAGTTAGACACTTGGTTTAAATTCACTCAACGATTAAATTAGTTTTTCAAAGCTAAGAACACTGCAGAAGCAGATTGAGCTGACGTGGAAAGAGAAATGTTTGACAGAATAATTAATATTCTAGCCTCAGTTTTGCCTACCGCAACCACTTATAATAATCTGGTAAATGCAGTTTTAGATAACGTTGGGCCCTGGCCTACCGTGGTAAGCAAGTACATAAAATATTTTAGGCGAAATCAACGGGTGGAGAAAATGATTGGAGAATTTATTACTGTACTCAAATCTATGACGAAATTCTACGATTTCGATTCATGCACTGAAGTAAATAAAGAAATGATTCGCGATAGGCTTGTCGGGGGTGTTCGTTCCGAAACAATTCAATGTGAATTACTTAAGAACATAGCATTGAGGAAACCACTGAACTAGCGTTGTGACTCGAATCAGTGGAACTGGATCAATTAGAGATCACAGGGGAGCAGAATGGTTGCAACAAATTTTGTTAAAAAACACAAATCGATAGGTTAAGTTTTTAAATGACAAGAGCAATACGAATACGGTTTCAGCAAGCAAAATAGCAGAATCTTCCGTTTGTTTGGGGCTCCATTCTACTGAATGGTATATACCCGGTCCTAGCCCTATCTTTACCAATTAATTAATCAGTTTTTAAATTAAAACCAAGCGATATCCGTTGCTATTGTTGTGGAAATTCCGGGCTCATCTACTCGCATTGTAAGTTTAAGGAGTATTCTTGCGGAAAAAGGTTAGTTAAGAGCTGTCCATCACAAAAAATGTATAGACTAGAAAAAACGGGCGTCAGCGCGTGAGAAAAACTTTGTCAAACCAATGACACACAAGAAGGCTAAACACAAATGCAGTTACAAGAATGTAAATAAATTGCAGCGTGAAATTGAGTCTAACAGTGCTGATTCCGTTAGTGAAACTGGTAGTTAGTATTTTTCGAACAACAAACTAGAAGTGAATTTGACGAATTATGTGAAAGTAGGGAAATGGACACTCGAGTACATTGTAACTAATGTTCAACTAACATTTGAAGTTGACAGTGGTTGATACAGAATGATCATTCCTATTTACTGGTACGACCGTTATTTTCAAAATTGTACTCTCAAAACGTGTGGTATTTCTATGAAACAGTTTGACAGTACTACTGAACAAGTGCTAGGAATCATTAACGTTAAAGTTAAATTGGGCGATCAAACTGAGTATGTAAACACATTAGTTTCAAATCATGAACGACCAGCGCTAATGGGTGAAGACTGGATTAACAAGTTTAAAGTTAGCTTGTCGCAATTTTTATTCGCTACAGATTTGAAAACGTTACATAAGGCAATTACAATTGACGTTGGGTATTGTGGTAAGCGATTTCTCACTCTGTTGGCTTATTGCAGTACCCATTTCAACTTTTTGATGATTGGTCGGCTATGGGAAAACAATACCTGATCTGCGTTTAGCAATTTAATTGGTTTATATAGATCAGTGATTGCCTCACGTCTCGTATATGCAACTGCTCGGAATGCCTTCTTATAGTTAAACTATTTTCAGTGCACACTTCACATTGCTGAAAATCAGACTTTGTAGATGTTTTGGCTGGCAACCATTCCCGCCTGATAGTTAGTGGAAATAGTTATGTGCCCAACGTAACAAGTCATTTTTTAAATTTGGTTGAATCTTTATGCTGTGAATTCTTGAGTTGGTCATACTGTTTCCTACGAACAATCTCTGTAGCATTTGGTAACAGTAAATATAGCCTATTTTTCATTTCCCGACCCAAGAATAATTTACTAGGAGTTTGCAGCATTACAGCATTTGGGGTGATTCAAGAAGAAATAAAGTAATTGTTAACAGCCTGCTTAAAAGAACTAGCATCTGCCAGTTCGGCGTTATAAGCTCTCTTAAAAATACGGACAAAGATTTCTGCCTGCCTATTGCACCATGGGGTGTGTGCTGGTCCCGTTAGATGATGAACACCAGTTATTTTAAATAATGCTTGAATTCGTGGCTCGTCCATTGTGGCCCATTGTCAGTAACTAGAGTTTAAATTAGTGCAAAATCAGTCATGTACTCTTCAAAAATTTCAGTGATCTTTTTAGAAGTTGTGGTCTTCATGATTTTGACAAAAAGAATATTTCGAATGTGCGTCAACAATTATTAAAAACATAAAACCGCCCAGTGGTCCAGCAAAATCTGCATGGACGCGTTCATTTGGTTTTAAGGGGGTACTCCCAGTTGTGTTTGGGGTCCGCAGGTTGCATGTTTTATTTTGTTGACAAGCACCACACATTTTAACTTTCTATTCCAGTTGCTCGTCAATTTTTGGCCACCAATATTTTGACTAGCCAAACCTTTAATTTTGACTATGTTACAATGACCAGTATGTAAATCTTTGAAGACTTACTTGTGAAACTGAACGGGAACAATTACGTGTGAACTCCCCTCCCCCCAAAAAAAATATCATATTCCAACGAAATTTCGTTAAGCCTAACGAAATATGGTTGAATCTCTGGATCTTCCATCTTTTCGAGCCAGCCGCACCTCGTATAGTGTAGCATGTTAGACTAAATAGTGTCTATAGCAGTAACTTTAGCTAAAGTTTCTCCATGTATGGGAATTGTCTTAATTGTTTGTGCTGCCAAACCTCGATAATGCTCAGTTTTATCTTTATATTTTTTTACTGCTGGATATAAGTAGCCATGATAACGCATCAGTAGTTAAATTTTGTCTTCCCCGTTCCATTTGTGCGATGCCTAGCTTTTCTCCATAGATCCATAATAAAGCTTTTTGATCTGACTGGAGGATAAAATGTTGAGCATAAAGATACTCGTGAAATAGTTTGTTCGCCCCCCCCCCCCCAGTAAACACTCACGGTCTCGCTATCGAAATGTGATCCTTGTTCAGCAGGTGTTAGCTAATGAGCAGCAAAAGTTATGAGTCTCTCACACCCGTTTGGCATCACATGCATCAAGCAACTTCTTGTACTGTAGGGGCTTGCATTCACGCTAGTTTGAGCTTAAGCTTAGTGCTATAATGTACTAAATCTTATAATATACCAAAAACTGATTGCACAAACAGTTTTTTTTAACAGTTTGAACAGATTTACAACATTACGGTCTCATTCCCATTGAACCATAGGGCTTAACAGCCTAATAATAGGGGCGAAAACTTGTGCTAGGTTTGGTAAATACTAGAGTATTGGTTTATGAACCCTAAAAAACCTTATAGCTCAGGGATGTTACTATAGTCTACCACATTTACTATGGCTTCCACTACTTCTGGCAATGTGTGGATATCATCTTTGTCAATGATATGACCCAAGCATTTTAAACTGTGCTGCGTTAGTTTCCACTTACCGATCCAAAGACACAAACCTGAGTTTTATGGAGCTGTCAGTAATTCGTGTAATGATTCATCATGCTCCTGCCCCTTACCCCTAACTAAGATATCATCATAGAAGGGTTGGCATTTTGTAGTATCCAAACCCAGCGAATCCCTCAACCTCTTGAAAAGCCCAAGCGGAGTATTGATAGTTAATGCATCTTGGTAATCGTTATCTAGCTAATGCATCTTTTAGATCGATTAAGTTAAAAGTATTGCAGCCAGCTTGCTCACTAAATAGTTCAGCCGCAGTTGGAACTAGGTAATGATCTGCCTCTAATAATGATGGATCTACTTAGTCAGCCTTGTCTTAAAAAAATCATTTTGGTCGAATTTGTGTAACTAACAATTAAACCTGAGAATCGAGTGAAAGCATCTGTCCTTGGATGGAATCTGAAGTTCTTGACTTGCAGTCTGTGTAGACGTACTCGTCATACTGTTTAAATTGTATAATCGTTTCCATTTCTTTCCTGTTCATTAAAGAAAAGAAAAATGGGTAGTGTATTTGCAGTACAATGCTTCTTAAATCGTTCAGCTGAATGGAATAAGAAAATGCATTTTGTTTGGGTTATTTCACAAAAAAGAAAATATGATCACTCACTTGCAAGTAGGCTAAATTCCAGTCCATGGCTTCTTTTGCTTATTCGTGATGTGAAAATTTTGGAACCAGCATTTAAAATTTCAGTCCATCCAATTCGCATCCAATCTATCCAATTCAGCCCATCCAATTTGCTTCCAACTCGCAAATAATAAAAATGGATTTTGCTTGGGTTATTTCACAAAAAAGAAAATATCACTCACTTGCAAGTAGCCTGAATTCCAGTCAGTAGCTTCTTTTGCTTATTCGTGATGTGAAAATTTTGGATTCTGTCCATCCAACTCGTTAAGTTATGTGGCAAAGTGAATATAATTTGTCGCTGTTAGGTTAACTGTAACTTGATTCTTCGCTACTATCATAACCAAACCAAACTCTTGATGTAAGTTACTTACGCAGTCAACCAACTTACAAATATTTGAACCAAGCCGAACATATAGACAGTTCTGCTATCAGTTTCAGTATCATTTTACTGTTGATGTCCTGATTAAGACATCAGTTAACTATGCACTCGATTCTTCTTGACATTGGGATAAAATTCTTATTGGAAGTCAAGATCGTAGTAAGATCTAATTAGCTTCGTTTATTCGATGTTGGGCTGCAGTATAGGATTAAATGATTGTTTTGTTGCTTGGCTGTTCGATTGGCTATTGCTTAACTGTTTTGTTTACAATTCGCAAGAACCATATTGGAAATGGAAAATAAGCAATTTACTCTAGATAAAAAAAATTAAGAAAGCATTAATTCGAATTAGTTCAATCAGTTAATCATGTGGTAATCATCAGTGTTTCATCATTTACAAATTTGGAGGTAGCCTAATTAACTTTGTTACAAATTATGTTTGCTGCAATTTCCATGTTTGCTTCGTGATAAATTCTTACCCAGGTTGCTATTAAGTGGAATTCTCATAAAAGTTGCTTTAAAAAATGAGATGTAACAAAACAAAATTTATTTAAACCAGCCATGTTTGCCGAGGTTTCCTTGAATTTTACCAAAATTAATTTTCTTGACTTACACCCAAATTTATTGAAACAAGCCATGTTTGCCGAGGTTTTCTTGAATTTTCTGTTTTCGAACTTTTGAAAATGAACTCTGTTTATCTGCTATGTTGTAACTTTCCCTGGGTATGTACAACTGCCCAGAGTGTAGTTTCGTGGATGGGGGAGGGGGGGGGGGGGGTTCTTGTTATAGGACTTGGCCTCTCCGTCCCTTCATCTTCCCTAATTTCCAACATTCCTTACGGACCCCAAAGACTATAGCATTAGGATACAGTGCACAGTTCTGCGTATTCTTGTTCCCATCGGTTAACGGATAATGCAAGCATGGCTGCGGTGAGGACACAGGGAGGCAAGAGAGGGCCAACTCCTGGCAGGGTCGTTCCCAACAGAAGTGATGTCTGAACGAGAATAAACAGTGTAAAGAGCAATCCAATTTAGACGATTAAAAGACTTTGAGTTTGGTCCCAAACAGGTGACGTGTCAAGCAAGGGGGAAACCCCATTAGGGTGCTCCAAAAAAAACTTTTTTGCAAAAAACCCTTCTCCCTGTCCATTTTCCCATTTCACTTGTCAATGTGAGTTGCCACAAAAAATTTCAGGTCATTTGAGGCATTCTAAGCCTTGCCGCCAGGTTTTGAGTGTAAATACAGGTAAAGTCCTTATACAACGTAGTACACGTATACAATATATTATATAAGTGAAGGTATATGAGCTATATTTAAAGCTGTGATAAAATTCATTAATTTATTCTTTTATTTTTTTTTCAGTCTAATATCTGACTGCTAAATAGTATCACCTAAATAGTATCACTTCACGAACACATTAAGGCAAAAACAGCAGAAACCCGTGTCCTACGTCATAAAACTTAAGTGTGGCAACTTGGGAACGAGGTTGAAGAACTCCCTACTTTTCGAATACCAACCCAAGCAGATGTACTGACATACTTTTTCTACTTGAAAGATGACCCAATAAAACATGAAGAATTTCCTAACTTAATGGTGCAGTAACAGAGAAAGTTCTTGTGATGTACAAAAACAATGGGAGAAGGCTAGGATTGAAACTCGGCGCAAGGATAAGGCGAAAGCAAACTCCTAGATCTCTATGAACCGTGCCAGATTGTCCAAAAAGCAACGGGAAAGAGTCAAATGAGCGGAAAGGACAATCATTCATTGAAGATATGACTAATTATTTATTTATTCATTGCACTTCAAAATGCTCAGCGGAAGATTGAGTCTGACAGGTTTCGTCAACAGACCCACAGGAATGAAGATGTGAGATTTATTCTAGCTTTAGAGGAAGGAACAAACGTCTTAATGGGCACAGAAGATAAAATTTATAGCAACAAAGTAGTGAAGAGGTTGCATCGGGCCAGTTAGAAATTACTCAGAACAAATGTAAAAGAAACATGAAACACCTGTCAAAGTGAGCATTTTGAAGTGCATTAAAGAAATATTTAGTCATATCTTCAATGAATGATTGTTCCTTCTGCTCATTTGACTCTTTCCCTTTGATTTTTTGGACCAGATGGCAGGGACCATAGAGATCTAAGAGTTTTGCTTTCACCTTATCTTTGTGGGCCGAGTTTCAATCCCAGCCTTTTCCAATTGTTTTGCACATCCCCAAGAACTCTCGCTGCTACTGCACTATTAAAGCTACGAAACTTTTCATGTTTTATTGGGCCATCTTTCAGGTAAAAAATATGTCAACACATCTCCTTGGGTGGGTATTCGAAAAGTATAGGGAGTTTTTCAATCACGTTCCTAAGTAGCGATACTTAAGATACTTACAGAACCAACCCGCGGAAACGGCATTCTGGACTTAGTTTTGGTCGACTCAAATCGCTTGGTCTACAATGTAAATGTAATTGAGCATTTTGGTTCGAGTGATCATAACATGGTAACGTTTCATATACAATCTCAAGCCGACTTTGATTCCGTTTCTAAAATCAAGTATAAACGTGTTTTGAATTTCGATGCATTGCATGAGTGTCTTAATGACACAAATTGGTTTGTTGATGTAGATGACACTGCGGAGATTGACATGTTGTGGAATATATTTCATGCCAAATTAACTAGCATGGTAGATGCCTGTAGTAATATGAAGCGCTGCTCTGCAAATGGAATTATTGGCCCTCCAAGCTATGTTAGAAAATTAAGTAACAAAAAAAAGAGACTCTGGAGGAAATATAAAAAATCTAAATATGCTATTGTTGGTCAACATTATAAAGACTGTAGTAAAAAACTAACGCATGTTATTAACCAACATGAAATTGCATCGGAGCTAAAAATTATTTCGGATGGTACACCTGCTGCTCTATTTAAATTTATTAAGAGAAAAACTGGCATTGTACAAACCTTGCCACCTATCCATACTAATAGTAAGGTAGAAACTGATGATCTCGCTAAAGCTGAAATCTTTAATTTAGTTTTCTCTAATAATTTTACAAATGATAATGGTGACAACCCACAATTTTCCTGCAACGGTAGTATATCTCATGTATTCCATACTCCATCTTCTATCACTCCTTTGAACATCAGGGCCATTTTGGGCAGTTTTAAAAATAGCCATGCTGTTGGCCTTGATGGGTTTTCTGCAGCCTTCTACAAACGGTTTGCCATGGAACTAAGCTGGCCACTCGCCAGAATCTTAAACCAATCTTTAGCATGTGGTAAACTTCCACAATGTTGGAAGAAAGCCAGAGTGACACCAATCTTCAAGAAGAGCAATGCTGCTGACCCCACAAATTACAGGCCAATCTCGTTGACCAGCATTCCTTGCCGGGTACTTGAACGTGTAATTCGTGATCATGTAATGATTTATCTTAAGTCAAATAACCTATTGGTTAATGATAATTTCGGTTTTATGCCAGGCAGATCGGCTGCTCAACAATTGTTGTGTTGCCTTGACGATTGGACCAAAGCCCTTGAGCGTGGAATACCTACCGACGTTATCTTGGTTGATTTTGCCAAGGCTTTCGATTCGGTTTCGCACAAAAAGCTATGTATTAAACTAATTGGTTATGGAATTGATGGTAATGTTCTGGAGTGGATAACGGACTTTCTAGCAAATAGGTCTCAACAAGTCTGTGTAGGGTCTGCACTATCTTCTGAATGTAATGTTACCAGCGGGGTTCCCCAGGGATCCGTTTTGGGACCTCTTCTGTTCCTGATCTACATAAATGATCTAGTAACTGATTGTCCTCATGTTAAAATGCCAAAATTTGCTGACGACGTGAAATTGCATTCTTCCATATCAAAACTGATTGATCACCTTGATCTTTCATCTTCACTTAAGATGCTAGAGAACTGGTCTGTTAGGTGGCAACTACCAATATCTGGCCCCAAATGTAAGACTTTTCATATTGGAGCCAAAAATTGTAAGTTGGATTACACCCTTCTCGGTACCACTCTTGGCCATGTATTTGAGGTTACTGATCTAGGCGTGCGGATCACCAGCGATTTGAAATGTGGATCACATTGTGATTCTGTTGTTAAGAAGGCCAGACAGAGAGCTTCCATGCTGAGGCGCTGCTTTGTCTCTGGTGATTTAAAGACCTTAGTGTGGGCTTTCACCATATTTGTGAGACCAATTTTGGAATACGCTTGCCAAGTTTGGTCACCACACTTAACTAGAGATATCGATCACGTTGAGTCTGTTCAGCGGCGATTCACCAAATTTTTACCTGGTCTAAAAAATATGACTTACACGGAACGTTTGCATTTTTTTAAAACTTGACTCACTTGAGTTGCGTAGGCTACGTGCCGACCTCTGTTTAACTTACTTAATCTTAAAGCGGGAGACTGGCATTGATAGTGGTACATTTTTTGAGGTCAGAGGTAATGAGCGTACTAGAGGTCACCCTCTTAAATTGACTGTAAGTCAGGTTCGTAGGGACTGTCGGAAGTACTTCTTCTCTCATCGGGTGGTGAATGTTTGGAATGCCCTTCCATCTGAAGTTGTTTTCTCCACTTCTTTGCCTACGTTCAAGAAAAAAATTCATAAAACAGACCTCTCCAGTTACGTTAAATGGAGCTAACTACAACACAACAATTTCTTTTTTTTTAATTTACGTTTTGTGTTGTTGTTTTATCTTATTGACTTCAGCCTATGGCTGGTTTTACTCTTTTAAACTTTTTTTGGCCACTCACTATGTGGCCACTATTGTGGCCCTAGTGTGTTTTTTTGGTTTACTTATTGCGATAAACTTTATTATTAGTATCATATTATTGTTATTGCAACAAAGTGTTTTAAATTATCAATTTTAAATGGTGACAATTCTCACTTTGGAGATGCTTTTGTTTTTACTGCTTCTCTTAACAAAACTTACATAATGATACTTTTTAACAGTTTCATTTGTTTATCTGCCTTTTATTGTTTTACTTGGGCCAATCCTACACCTCCCGTGTCCAACACGTTTGGCGATGCCATCGGGGACCTTAGCGTCCCTGGCAGGTCTAACCTTGGTGGTAAGGCATTCGTGTCCCAACACCTAATCCTCTTACCTTCCCATGGCAAATCATTATCATTATATGTGGCTGTCCTCTATTTGTAATTTAGGCTGGCTGTTAGTGGTCCTAGGGTCCTTGCCAGACCTGTTGCTATCGTGACGAATTATTATTATTATTATTATTATTATTATTAAGTTTTATGAGGTAGGACACGGGTTTCTGTTGTTTTTGCCATAATTTGTTGGTGAAGTGGTGGACATGTTATACTATTTAGCTTTCAGGCACTAGACTGAAAAAAAAAGAAAGGGCTTAAATCAATGAATTTTATCACAGCTTTAAATATAGCACATATACCTTCACGTATATGTTGTTTTGTATACGTGTACTACGTTGTATATGGACTTTACCTGTATTAACACTCAAAACCTGGCGGCAAGGCTTAGAATGCCTCAAATGACCTGACATTTTTTGTGGCAACTAACATTGACAAGTGGAATGGGAAAATTGTCAGGGAGAAAGGTTTTTTGAAAAAAAGTTTTTTCGGAGCACCCTAACCCCCATTGCATAAATTTTGCCAAAAAAAATGTGCGACCTTAATTACAACTTTTCCTTGCTATTATATGTCGAGTTAATTAATTTTTTTGTTTGTTTGCTTTTTCGTCTCTAGATCTGTGTAGATAAGATAGGGATGTATTGCGATCCTTACACGCTTTGCTGTTTAGGCTTGCGCTGTATTTACGTGATGAAAAACAATACAGAACTGTCTAACAGATGTGATAGAGATGAGAAATACAAACTGGAACACCCAGACGAAAAGAAAGAAAACAATGAAAGTGAAGATTCAGTCGATAAGAAAGATGAAGAAGAAAAAGAAGAATGATCAGTTGTTAATTTTAACTTTCGTGTTGAGTTGTAAGTTTATATTTTCCCTCAGCTACAACTGAAATCGAATAAAACCAACCATTTTTAAAGAAGTTTAGCATATTATTTTAACAAGACCCTTATTAAGATCTTGGTGAACGAATCTGGGTCGTCTTGTACTATATATATTCTTCAGATAATGATGGAAGACATTTACGCAGTATTAACAATATTATTTTGTCAAAGCCATGGGTTTTTTTTCAATTCCTCTGAAAAAACATATCTTCCTAAGAAATAAAATCAACGGAAAAAGTCACATAACATTAGTTTTCTGATTGCTAAATAGGGGATCTGCTTAATAGGCGAATTCTGGCTTAATAGAAGGAATTCTGGTTTGGACACAATAAAGTACTTAAAATAGAATTTAAAGGCGGCATGACAGGGTTAATTAGCGACTCTAATTCATTGGGAACAATGAACCACTCAACACTAACTAAAGGATTATATTGATTTAAAATAAAACTTACAATGCGAAAATCAACTAAAGTTGTCATTTAAATTCGTGATAAAAAATATTTTATAATTAACATTTCTCGCCACAGGATGAAATGAATGAAAAAAAAGTTGGACAAGGCACTCCGCAACTTTTGTTTTTAGCAGCTGGTGTGGCTTTGCGTTGTCTGCCCATAGTGATATCTGTCCAAAACAAAACATGGAAAGGATTCCCGTTAATGTTCTACTATTTCACGCCGTGATGATGTATGTACCAAGTTAATTTGACCGGTTTCTTCAATTTCCGTCAAAATATTTACGAATAATTGAAACGTGAATGAAGTAAATGAAAATTTTCTTGCAAGCTGAAGTGAAGTTTTATGAATTCCAGTTGAAGGTGAGCAGCAAGAGACTGTACAGTTTGGTAGAATTTAAGATCATCAGCAAAACGGAGACAGAAACTGTGACGAAGCCATGGTGGAAGATCGTTAATGAAGCTGTGGAAAAGGGATGTGTTAAAGACAAAGTCCTGAGAGACTCCACATGGAGCATTGGACCAGCCACAAGAAGAGCCAAGAATAGACACTTTAAAGTGACGATTGCAAAGATAACTTTCGAGCTAAAAGCAGGAAAGGAGGTAGATTAATTTTTCGTCGTTTTTTAAGGAGGATGGAATGGTCGACAATGTCAGACGGCGAACAACATCACAGGACAGACGGCGATCTATAGCAGAAGTTCAATGATCAACGCAGTGAGGTGGTTAGTTAAATATTATTTGCCTTCGACAAAGCTGAGTTTTTTACATTAAGGTGGTGAATCCAGCAACGACTATTTCGAAAACTTCGAGATGGAAGAGAACAGACAGATGTGACCGTAGTTCTCCATGACAGATGGAACAAAGACTGAAGTTAGAAATGAGTTCTTTCAGCCTTTTATAAACAACATTAACAGAGAAAAATGGTTTTGACATTCTGGTAGTTGAAAGGTTCTTGAATATGTTGAGCAAAGGTCCGCTTCGGTTTTTCAAACATCTACACTATTTTCCATTTTGGATACGCAAACCAAAAAGTAAAAAATTCTTCGAGTAACTTGCACTATGGGCAAATTTTCGGTGATTTCAATTGTCATCTGTTACCTACTCCAGGCGTCCACTTAAACCACTGCTGCGCTACAATTTAGCCCATGTTGGCAGAATGAAGAGAACTGGGAAAAACGTTGTGAACATACATACAGAAATTTGACACTCGCGCACTGGATGTTGTGTCTTGCCTCCCAGCAGGCCTTCATAATCAATCTTTCACCTTGATACTCAACCTCGTTGCGAGGTCTGGTCTTCCCCTCGTTGTTTGGTCTTCCCTTCCTCCTTCTCCTCTGCTCCCTCTCCCCAACCCGTTGCTTTGACGATTTTGACTAAGAAGTCTGGCAGTAATTACCCCTCCGCCCCCATCCACTTCATCCCTCCTCTCACCCTCCCCTCCCTCTTCCCCTCTGCCCAGTCCCTCCCCCACTATCATCACCCCCTTGATCCTGCTAGAGATGAAACTATTTAGCACTTTTCAGATGGGTGAATGCAGCGTTTACCCTGTTGTCCCTCCCCTCCTCCTCCTATGCTCTTTCTTCCCTCCCCACCCCTCTTCCCACATCTTATGTGATGAATCTTTCAGATGGACTGTTTTCCAAGCTAGAGATCGACCCACTCGTGTTGGATAAAAAATACTATTTATCAAATTCCTTGCACAGATTATATACGCACTGCCACTTACATAGACAAAGTGAACAAAGACTCATTCATCGGCTGCTGTCCCACAAATCTTCAACTCAAAGATACAACCAACTCATTTGTTCAACAATTCGCTAAAAAGGGCATAATCTAGATATTTCCGGAACCCAAATTTAGTTCCAAATACCAACTTACCATACTCGTCTTAATCTTGGAACATTGTGTGTTTCTGTTCTTTCCTAGGTGCCCAACCACATCCAATCTCACACCCAGGTTCAAAGATTATATTGAATTATTTAGAAAATTCAAAGTTGAGAATTTCTGACACCAGGGGAGCCTTAGAATCCCATATAAATACTCGATTCAGCTCATAACTGGTGCTAGCCGCAAGCACACGTACAAGTCCTCACTAAAACCACGCGCAATGGCTGTTTGCCGTGACGTCACCATGAGTTAGCCAATGACGAACGAGAACAACGGCTGTTTGGCTGTCTGATTGGACTAGCCCAGTCACGTGATATGCACTTCACAGCAAACAGCTATTGCGCGTGGTATAGTTTTTTTTTTAGTTTTATTTTTACGGTACTGTTTTTAACACATCCTAGCACGTTGTGCATTATTGAGAGGGTCATTTTCTTGCCACCTGACTCGTGACTATCTTGCGCTATTTGTTATTGTTTTCACTTTGGATAATCTTGATAATGGCTCTGTGATGAGCCTAAACTTTAAGTTTTAATGTGTATTTTGCACATATGACACAATGCCATTAGTAAGGTCTTTTTGTCTGACAAACAAATATCCTTCAAGTTGGTTTTTAAAGCTATTTAGGCCCCAAAATTTTTTTTGGTAATGTTGTTTTTAAGCGCCAAGTTTCAGCAACAACAAATATTTCTGGGAGAAATTGGCCGGGGAGGATTTCGCCACGGGGGGGGGGGGGGGGGGG
>JAHWFP010016882.1:0-14265 GCA_023313725.1 Lithobius niger | reverse complement strand
TGCCTCTTCGTCTGGCCACATTGCCCCATCGTCTGGCTACCTTGCCCGATCGTCTGGCCACCTTGCCCCATCGTCTGGCTTTAAATAAAAAAACCAAAAACCAGATCGTTCGATGAAATGATCTGACGGATTTACTCACGGTGCCTAAAGGATCGCTGAGTTTAATCTATATCTTTCCACAGAAGTCGACGTAATTAGTGATGGAAAGGAAACCTTGGCATGCAAAGTCCCTACCAGTACGTGCCAGTCAGTCGGGGATAGTGCCATAGGCTACCAGGCTCCTTCTTGGATTCCAGTGCCACACCCACGGATTTTGTTTGTGTGTGTGGGGAGGGGGGGGGGGAAGGAAGGGGCAAAAAAATTGAAATGGGACTTTCTATCCAGGTGGCTAAGTTACCATGGCAGCGAATGACACGTCGCACCCCGTGACCATTAACGCAACGACTTGCCCTTGCATTCTCGCACCTAGAATTTAATCGCGATGGCAAAGGTGGCGTTGCTATGGTAATAACGAGTGCATGAATTAGCCGAATTCGACATTGTCTCAGTACATATGTGCAGTCTTATGATCCGTGACAATAAGATAAAGAATTCCTCCTGACGAAACAATTTCCCCCCACTTCTGGGCTCACATTATTAACTATTTTCGCAGCGAAGCCGGTGCAGCTAAAACCGCCGCCATGTTGGAATTTCAGATGATTTCTAGCTTTTAGCTGAGAGAATGCAAACGCGAGTCGTTGTGCAAACGCGTCCTTATAAATTATAGATTGAATAAACCCAACCTAAACCTTGCTGGCTCGTCCATTCCGGCCAACTACATAGCCACATGACTGAGAGACCAGCCTCCCACGTCTCAAACCATAAAAGTCATTAGTAGTCAGGCGGCGCGCGTACATGGTCATGGTCTCGGGGATTAACAAATCCACTCTCTCTTTCGTCAGCTAATACGAGAGTTGAAAAAATTCTGTTATCAGAAATCTGGCGTTGCGTTGTTGTTAAAGACCAGTTTTGTAGGTTTCAGATTGGTAGGCTGGCTGGCTTTTTTTTTTTTTAACTTCTTCCTCCTTCTCCCCCACCCCATCGTTAAAATGGGAAGGGGAGCATGGAAAGAAACATTGTGAGAGGTTTCTTTTTATTTTCCACCGGTGATTTGATAGGCCTACGTGGTGACACGGGTGATAGGAAATTGCTCACCGAAATGTAGCTTGGAAGATAAGAGTTTCGCAATTTTTAAAAAGTAATTCAGGTATTAAACTCGTATAACGCGTTAATAAGGCATTTAAACTCTTTTAACCACATGACGGACGATTAAAATTGTTGCATGTAGAATTTTATACTCGTACCCGGCTTTGTTTTTGTTTCACCCGGGGCTGGAGGGGTGGTGGGGCGTGGGGTGGGGGGGGGGGGTTTCGGGTGTTCGTGCAGTGTTTGGTTGACAGGTCATTTTCCTTCTTTTCGATTCGTGGTTTTGTTTTGCCCGTGGTTGTTTCCCAGTTTTCGCTCGGTGTACTATTGGCCTGGACGTTCATTGAGACAGGTAATTTGCCTCATGTGATACTCCCTTTTTCATCCCATCGTCTCTCCTCCCTCCCCGTGTTCCTACCCGTCCCTCTCCTTTCCTTCCCTCTTTGCAACACGCAGTTGAATTTGGATGGGTAGTTGAGTTAAATACTGTGCCTCCCCCTTTTCTCCATTCTTTCCCACTCCCCTTCCTACCTCCCCCCCCCCCCCTACCAACCCGCTTTTCTCCTGAGCGAAAAGCCTTGGTGCTGGTGACATCCAGTGACCGACTTTCGAAGTTCGAGTATCAACAGTGTTTTTTTTCGGCTCTCGGGCTGTAATGTACAACAATGACTTTGCTCGACTTCCTCAATTGTCGACTCCATCTCTTTTACTTCAGCTTTCGCTTTTTGGCTTCCGACAATACAAAAGAATAACTTTGCTTTCACCTTTAGCTCTGAAACTTTCGCTTATAGTGTTAAGATTAACAAAGAATTAGAAACTTCCCATCCACTACTTGTTTCTGCCAAGAGCTGGACGGGTGTGGAATGCACTCCCAAATACTGTTGTGGAAGTTAACAGTGTTGCCATTTTTTAACTCCGACTCGGGGGTGTCAACCTTGAGAGGATACGCACTGTGTTTAAACATATATTTTTTTCTCCTCTTCCGTGTGTTTATGACCAGGGTTTTTAATATGTTTGGGTCTCAGCCTAGCTGTAATATTTTCCCCCCTCTTTCCTGTAGTAATGACCAGGAATCATCAATCAACTCTCCGAAGAAAGGATTTGCAGCCGCGCTGAAAGAAATAGTCCCATGCAATTTAAATATCATTACGAAGCAGATAGTTGTTAATATCTGCGTTAAAATAACCAGACAGTTCTTGGAAAATTCCCTTGCGGTAGTTTTAATGTATACGTTAACGTAGTAATGCATCTTAACGGAATAATTTTGAAATGGGACTATTTCTTGGAACGGCTACAAGAGAGAAGTTGTGCATCGGCTCCAAGCCAATTGATTCAGTACTGCCAAAATCTTACTTTACCACCGCAACGCTTAATGGAGTCAAATTTCAGGCACGCGCGGAAATTTGGCGCGGAGCCAGGAGGCGAAACACGAGATTTCTACTTCAGTCGGACTTAGCTTGAACGTATTATCTTCCCCGTTTAAAGGCTGTAAACCTGTAGCTAGGGTCTGCATCGGTGGCCAAAGCACCTGGCTACTCTCCGAAGACCAGTGGTGCTCACAAGGGGGGGGGGGGGGGGGTGAGGAGCATCTTCTCGTTTCCATTTTTTTTTGGGGAGGGACGAATTTCCCTCCCACAACAAAATGTATGGTTGAATGGCCTATTGTTTTTAAGATTGTTTCTTTTTTTTTTGGGGGGGGGGGGGGGGGACGAAGTTCCGCCCCCCCCCCCGAAAAAAAAGGTTTTTATGACTGGTTGGCCTACTTATAGCTGGGGGGCGGTAGCCAATAGGCCAGGGAGAGAGGGAGGGTTGAAAAAATTGGTCTTTGGGGGATGGGCACCCCTGCCGAAGACGCTGTGCGCTATGTGCCAGCTGAGCCAACAAACGAGTTGTATACTAGCTAAGCAGTACACACTTTGTGTAGTGGCAGTAATAATAATCATAATAGAACGTGTCGGCCATTAAGCTTACAGCTTTTTGAAGTTTGGGATTTAGTTCTACACAAAAAAAAAAAAACCTTGCCCAAGACTAGTCTTTAATGAACGGTTTGCTTTGTTCAACCCTTACCATGTGATTTTTTTTTAACAACCGATATATGTATTTTGCCCCCCCCCCCCCCAAACCCTTTGGCCCCGGGGGTGACCGCCGCCCACCTAGGCCAACTCGCGGATGACTTTTGCTAACCCCTCATGTGACGAAAAGTGCGTCTTTCGCATCCTACGCTCTGCTTCCCGAGATTTTAAAATTCGTTCTTTCATCTCGCCGCGAGTGGGTGAGACCCCACTAACACCTGACTGTGTGCGTGCCTGCCCTTCGTCCATTGCTTTTCAAAATGGCGCGTGTTGTCTGGTACTTTATACCCATCAGCCGGTTCGTTAGGAATGTGGCCCAGGCACTTAACTTTGGGTCTTGTGCCCCCCCCCCCCCCCTTCCCCACACACCGACCTTTAAAGCATCGCAGAAAAACGACTTCGTTAATTTACGATCTGGCTATTACACGCCATAAACTATGGCATGATGATGTAACTCAACGACCCGTATTATAATCCATCACGACGGTATAGCTCGGACTTAAATGCCGTTGCAAAACTGTACAGTTCCCCACTCACTCAGCTCGTTTTGCCAAAATACAGGATGGGAGGTTGATCTTGAGCAGGGCTGTATTCCGATTTTTTGCTTGTTGTTCTTGTTGTTGGCACCACACGTTTCTACTACGCTCTCTACAGATCAAACTGTTTGTCCTAGAAAGCTGATTCTCAGTTCATTTTACAGGTATTGCTCTGTAAATGTACCCTTTCCATAAGGCCTTTTCTAATTGGTCAAATGGTTCAGGGGATAGGGAGCTCTAAACGACTAGACTGATTGTTTTACATTGTTATTACGCAACAATGCCAATCGGCAAACGCCAGCTGCAAGACGTAGACTCAAGATTAAAGGGTTTGTTCCTCTATTGGCATGTGCAAACCTTAATTGATTAAAACTAATCTAAACCTAATCTAAACTACATGAATTAGAAAACAAACACGAACTCGTTTGATGTTTAAGGTAAGGTTTAAAGGGACACCCGGCCTGCCTTGTAACATTCCGCGTGCCAAATTACAGCTACGCGCAGATCGTCATCCGAGCAATTACAGCGCCAAGGTCGGCTGGGGAGGTAGCTGCGTTCCTCGCATAGCTGCTGTCTCGGTTGGCTTTGTGAATGGTACACGAGACAAAATCAAGTCAACGATTGTGTCGTCACAAACCGTAATGATTCACGTATTTTAAAATCACAATTTATAATTTTCTAGGCTAGTGTCTTGTAATTTTGCTTCGGCGATCAATTAGAATAATTAATTTTAATTCTTACCGCATTAGTCTATTAGATTTTAGGTCTCATGGTAATTATAAGAAAATTAGTAGATGTACACACAGAGATGAAACGTCATGATTATTGTACGCGCGCAATGCATCATGTAGTTACGGGTCGTTCTTAAATACAGTTAACAATATTCAACAGATAATCTCCTAGACGCCACATTTTAAAATGGCTTTTTAGCAAGGGAAAGACTAACGGTAAGTAAGTAGACCTTTGGGGTCGTACTTGATGTGGTGGATCGAGAAAAATGGCGCTGGGAGGTATATCCCTTTAACTGATTCGAAGTCAAAAAGGCAGAGGAGCACTTTCTGCAAGGTTTCTGATACTGCTGTGTTGCTGTACTGTTTAGTCCACGTGAAACTTTACTGCTGTATCCAACCATTTTTATACATGTAAATATAATTAAAGCCAGAGCCCGAATTTTAAAACTTTTCATCTCCAAACAAAGGAAAAATAATGTAAGGCTACACACTCGTTTACTTTCTTGCCAAATTTTTCAGTACTCTTCAGTCACGTCGTCTACTTTCATTTCATCACCGTACTGATAAATATATCATTTTTCAAGATTTTCAAGCACTTTTCCAGGCATGAAATTTCATGATCATTTTCCAGACTATTTCCATGTTTCCAGTGACTCACGCGAACTTTCCTATAGAACTTTGTTAAGACGATTAGTTTTTAAACTTTTTCCAGCAATGTCGTTTAACCAAGTAGAATGCACCTATCATTAGCTTATCTATGCTGTGCAAAAGTAAAAATGGTAAAAAAAAAAAAAAATTAAAAAAAACATTTGAATACGGCAGTAAGGTATCGCGTGGACTAAACAGCACAGCAACAGTGCAGCATCTGAAACCTTACAGGAAAGTCTATTCGGTTCCTCCGCTGTTTTGACTTCGGATCAGTTAAACTATACCTTAAGCATCAAACGAGTTCGTTTTTGTTTTCAAGTTATCTTTCATTTGGCACTGCTCTCATCTTTGCAGCTGCCTTGGTTCAAGAGGCTTACAGCCGTATTCAAGAAATCCACTCAAGTGTGAGTGTGAGAGGGCAAATGTGAGTGTAAACATCTAAGGTAAGGGTCAACAATTTTAGTACAGCCGCAGAAGCGAATGTGAGTGTCCTGACAACTGAGGGTATTTCTATAGATTCGTTTTGACCCTTACACTCACCTTTAGCCCCACTCACACTTGAGTGGATTTCTGGAATAAGCTTGTTAGAGGTGCACGCACGCACCTCATTGACATTTTCAATTATTGACACTCATTTTTAACCCTGATTTTAACACTGATTTTAATTATTGACTAGATTAATTTGTGGCGTTTAGCAGGTGACGTAAAGATGGGTGTTAACCAACGGAAGACCTGTGGCGCCAGATAGCCTGACATCTGCGACATCGTTAAAGATCGAAGAATGCTCGCGTCGGGGAATGTTTTCAAAGAAACGAAGTTGGGCTGAGCCTATGCAAGTTATTGTGTGAAAATCTCGTGTAGCCTCGGGCAAAACTGAGAGCAAAACTGTAATTCTGAGCTACACACGCGAGTCACCAGGCCCTAAAACGTTAGTTTTAGCCGTCATTCGACCATTAAAACAGCATTCATATTTCTAGATCTGTTTAGTCGTCATCAAGTTTGAAGGAATCTCGGCTGCGAAAGATGTGTGAACTGATTTAGCGGGAGTGCAAGTTTCATTTTGTCTTTCCTTCGATATGATGGCTTGGCAATCATGATCCCAGTGCTGTTCTGATTGAGCGTGGTCGTGATGTATGAGCTGAACCAATATTAACTCCACATATTGGCTGCAGAGGTCTCACCTGAAACCAGCCGTTGTACCTGCTGCAAGGGGTACAGGGGGATACAAAACAAGTGGCGTCCTTAGTCTAGGTAACGCTGTGAGGGCGGATTTCTCAGGCCTAAAAAAACCTTGTTTTGTCCAATCCCTTAAGCTTCGAAACTTATGTACATTAAGATTATAAATCGGAAGGAAAAATATTCCAATTGCAGCGGCTACCAACAAATCCGAAAAAAATCGAGCATTTTTAGGTTAAAGAAATCCGCGGTCTCACAGCATTGGCTAATGTTTTTTTTTACCTCCGATTATATCCAGTGCCCCTTGCAGCTAGCTACTCGTTGAGCTAACTGCAAGGGGCACTGGATACAGGAACTTAGCACTGAATAATGCGTTGTTGTCACTCCCCTATAACCCATAGTAAAAAGAAAGAATAAAGTCTCGGAATTGAGTCGAAGCCAACTTTCATACTCGTTGTTTACAATTTTATGATCAGTTTCGGTCTTCGTTGTTGTACTCAGTAATAACACGTAAACCTCAGTCTGTAGAAAACGTGATTGCAGAACCAACCGTCCCAAACAGGAGCACGGAGCTCCCTTCCAACTTCAATGGGATAAAAAAATAAGAATAGAGGAATTTTTTGTTAAAAAATAGGAGCTTTATATGAAAATCAAACAAAATTAGGTTTATAGGAACTAGGACATCCCCCCCCCCTCCACAACGGAGGTCAATCGAATACGGATTATAGAGATTCCCACTGCTGACTCGGTGAAGAAAAAAAATTGCCCCCACAATATGGCGATATCATGCTCAAAATTTCCGAAAATTCAAATTAACCTTTTCCAAACGAAAATTCGCGATTTGACGCAGTCAATTATTGTTTTGAATGGCAAATCTGCCTGAATCTAAGGAGTTTGAAGTGAATTAAGTGCAAGGGACTTGCTTGAAAACGTGTCGTGGTGCTTATCAAGGGTTTGCGGGAATTCCAAATTAACCTAAATTGGTGGAATATGGCTAGTAATCGTGGTTCAGTTTTGGTTATGCTTTAATTGTAATTCATGAGCGATAGTATGCTCCGGCTCGCCTGACATTCTAGGGCGACACTAACCCTGGCTTAGGGCCTAAAATGGAATACCAAACGGCGTGAGGCTTACTTGGGACGAGATGGATTGGTAAATTTCGGGTTAATTTAAGTTTTCACAGCCAGGCAAAATAGCTACAGGGTTGCAGTGCTAAACTAGCAACAGGGTTGGTCCTGTTTGATGTTAAGTTTGGGGTAAATGGGACAAAAAGGGAAAATTTTTAATTAAAATGGCCAAAATTACCTTTCGATGCGGCAGAGTTGGTGGCGGATTGAATTTAAGGTTAATACCTAATCATTGGGAGCACCCGGAAGAAGACCAAGCGAGCTTAAGCCGTTACAATTGACGTCAAACATTAAGTACAGACAATTCACAGCCATACATTGTTACAACAATTAATATAATAGCATCATGTTAACTAACAACGAATATTAATTATTTTGAGGTGACAATGGGTCATTACAATTTGACGTCATGTGGATCTTGAACTTGGCAGATTTCACAAATGACGTCATCGGCGTAACCTTGCTGGGGTGGTACAATTTCAACGTTGAAATCCGAAATTTAACTCGCAACAGTTGAAGCAAAACCCATATGTTTTAAGATCTGCTGTACCGTTGCTGATATATGATGCAAAATATTCCGTCGTTTATGTTTTTTTTTTTCAACTAAGTTTGGCTGAACAGTAACTTTGCCTGGTCAAACTTTAACGTCATGATCAGTTGCAAAGCATGTTTTTTGTGTATTTTACAGCCAAAAATACAAGTTACGTCGATAAAAACAGGCCTATCCGAAACGTATTACAATCATCTTTCATTTAAGCCTACTATCAATTTTGTAGGTGCCTTAGTTCTGGAGGAGCAGAGGCACAACAAACACACACGCAAACACATCGAACGTTTTTCATTACGTATACATTGAATTTAACTGTTAGCGCTTTTGATCTTTTCTTTTCGTCGGGAAAAAAAATAATCTGTGCGAAAAATCTGGTGGAATCTTTATATTGTGCAAGAATTGTGTTTTTTGCCCCCCCCAAAAAAAGCAATTTCCGGCGTTGTTCGTGCCCAAGTATCGCGTGTTCGGAGACCTATCTCGTTTGGTCCTCGTTTCAAATTCTGTTTCAACGTTATTAAGCAGCGAGTCCAAATTGGAAGTCTTGCCTCCTATTTTCTCTCCCCGCTGGCCCAACTCGTAATTTGAAGGTTGAACCAAAGCCCCTTGTTAAGTGTGACAGACAGCTCGAAAATGGATAACGGCTATAGGAGAAGTTTGTAACTCCCTCCCACCTCCCCCCCCCAAAAAAAAAGCCCCGATTTCCAACCCCCTCCCCCTTTCCCTCTGTCCTTCCATTGCAAGCGTCAGTGTTTTTGAAATTGAGCCGAGGCAGCTTGTCCCTGGTACGATGTCCAAAAGACATTTCTGCTTGATTGAAACGCCAAAGAAATTGAATAGGAAAGCAAAACCTTTGGCTCCGACGTGCCAATTAACGGTTCAACATTTTTTCTTCTTCTTCTTTTGGTACCGTATTTTTTTCACGCTTATTGTAGCAGGAGCGTGAGAAAGCAGCAAACAAAAAAAAAGTTCGAAAGAAAGTGAAAAGAAAATGATAATTACTAGCAAAGTAGTTATTTGTTTTACTGCATTTTGGACGAAGTCCGTCCAAAAGTTTCGCTGTCCATGACTTGTTGGTTTGATCATTTCCACGTTTCAACATCATTACTATCTTGATACAGCTAGGAGCCTATAAATAATCCCGTCAGGAAGAAGGATTGGGAGGAGCAACTGGAGGGGACGCGCTGAGTGAGTGAGCGAAGCAAACGAAAATCAGTGGTTGTTAGCCAGTGTTCTCAAAAAAGGCTCAAAAATTGTGCTGAAAACTTGAACAAACTTAAGCATGTGAAGTATGCACATGCAATAAACTAAACCGTGTCAATTATAGGCTGACGTAACGGCTAACTGGGAAATGCCAAATGTGAAAATTATGAATGAAAAAGTTTATAGACATAAAAATTCTCTAGAAAAAAAGGTAGAGGGGACGATAAGACCGTGTGACCTTTTGTATATTCACAATCCTATGTTGTGATATCCATCCAAAACTAAAACTGGTTTATAAGAGATGCCGCCACGTTTCAAAAATGGTCGGCCTTTGGAAGTAATGATCTCATTCAACCAGGAAAAGGCCGACAAGGTTAAACCTGTTAGCCAAGTTAATCGCACCGAATAATACTTAGGACGTTAAATGAAAACTTGAAGATTTTTAGCGCGAGCAGCAATATTCTATTTTTCATTTAATTTTCGAATTATTAGTCAGTGCGATTAACTTGCTAATAGGATTAACCTTGGTGGCCTTTCCCTGGTTGAATGATATCACTACTTTCAAAGGCCCACCCTTTTTGGAAAGTTGGCGGCTTCTCGTACACCAGTCTTGATTTTGGGTGCTTTTTGGAGGCAGTTCATCAAAGAGGTCGGCTGTCCATGTATATAACGTGTTGGCTTGGTTATTTTCTTTTTTCAACTGGATTACTTTTTTGATGAAGCTAGGAGCCTTTAAATAATAATTCGTCAAGAACATATAGGACGGCATTAAAGGCTTCGTTCTAGCGTGTAAATGCAGTATCCAACTATGTGATTTTTTTTTTTTTACTACAAAATGAATCGACCGTATCCGGAATTAAAAAAATAAAGACAAATTTCATGTGATGGAGGCAATCGTCAAATCGGTTGGGATATAAGGGTTCAGTTTAGAGTTGGGTGTACTGGTGAGGGGGGGGGGGGGTAGGGATTGCCACCCTTCTTCGTAAAATGCCCTTTTTGTATAAAATAAATACTTTAAAATACTACTACTAATAATAATAATGTTTATTTGCTCCAGATAAAGACCAAAATGGAAATACAAAGGTCCAGGAAGAACCACTAATAACATTCCAAGGTTTTAAAATAAAAACGTTAAAAATCCACCGCCTATTTTACCATTTTTGTATGAAGAGTGTATTGTGCTCGTTAATTTTAAAATTTACTTGTTAAAAATGTTAATAATATGTTACGGACAGTTTTCCAGACGAAGTAGTTGAGCCCCCAAATTTGGAATCGAAGCTGCCAATACGCCCTTTTTTTTGGCTTTTTTGTGCCGAAAAATGCTGGCGCCACCGCCAGAGAAAGAGTCAAAAAAAGCCTAAAAAAGGTCCAAAAAGGTAAAAAAAAACAAAAAACAAAGGCCAGGAAAGGGGCAGAAGAGGTTAAAAAAAAACTGTAAAAGGCTGCAAGTCTCCAAACAAAATCCTCACCGTGCCCTTGTATACTAAAAGCTGCCCTGCCTTCTCGGACGTCTGAGCACGGTACAGTAAGGGTTCTTACAGATGTGCTTGAAGTCCTTAAAAGTGATGGAAAAAAGTGCCTTGAATTCCTTGAAACTATGAACCATGTCCTGAAATTCCTTGAAATGTATTTAATTATTTTTATTATAATTTAAAATAATTGCCCGAGCTTTCGCATGATAAATATAGACGTGGTTTATTTTATGTAACTTTCATGTTTGTATGTTGCTTGCATGTTAGGCTTATCTTTTTAATTTTGTTGCTCCGTGAATTTGTTTTCGTCAGCTGTTTACTGGGGTATCAAAGCAAACCTGGGGAAAGAAAGGGCTGTATAAATCCCTGCCCGGTGAAATTCGAGCCAAGGCAACAGACCTGACCCACATAACAACGACACGAAAAAGAAAAAAGAAAATAATAATCCTCCAGCTGTTTTCTTACGCACGGTTAAAACATGAACATTGTATTGCTTGGCGAGATGTTGTTGGCTCATACCCCAGTGACACTAGGACCTATTTGAATCATAAGCAGTCTTATTTGAGTAGGTTTGTTGATTAATGAAGGTCCTTACAAAAAATTGCATTAGAAAAAAATTGTCCTTGAAAAATATCATGCTTGGGAAAATCCCTTTAAAATGCTTGAGTTTTTTTGCACGTGATCTCGTGCGAGCCTTGGTATAGCTCCAAAGAAAGGATGGCTTGCGTTTTAACAACTGCTGCATTTTTTTTCTTAAGGGTACACGCACAAAACTTTCATGAAACCGGAACTTCGGCGCTCCAACAACGGTCAATAAACTTAAAACCTAGGACGATATACGGGAAAACTGCGCCCGTGCCGATGGCCATCTTGTTTAGGTTTTTGTAAAAGTTTGTTTTTGTGAAAAAAAATTGTTGTGTGTCCCAATGAGCAACCATTCGTCGCAACCATGCAGCTTAAAAATGGCTGGCAAACAACACCAAGGGAGAGCTCATTTCTTGAAAGTAAATTGTGTTAACTAACATTTGACACATTTTCGGTTTGCAAAAATACCCCAGATTGTTTTGGCAGTTTGGGACAGCACAATGTTTATTTGCCTGCATCTCTGAATTCCAGTGTGGGCCGGCTTAAGTTATGATCACCAGCGCCATGTTGTCTGTGTTTCTGTGGTCTTTGTTAGGCGTTGAGTGCTATTAGTGCTAGTAACCCTTATGTGAAGTTACTTTGCGACTGCCACCACTGAATTGGAGCACTTTGAAAACTGGTCGTATTCTCCGTGTTATGTATATTATGTAGATCATCTAATCGGTCATGACGACGCATTTCAAGGGTCAACCCAACAATTTTAAATAAATACAGATGATTTCTATCCTACCAATAATGTACTTAACACAAATATATTCGCACGGTTACGTCCCGTTTCGCCAAACCCCGTTTCGCCAAATCCTATTTCACCAAAAAGAAAGCATATTAACAGCTTTTGCCTCAGGGGCCAATCCCGTTTCGCCAAATCCCGTTCACAAAATATTAGGCACAGGAAAGTGTAAAACATTTAAACACGAACATTTATAACATGATAATGGTCAGCCGTTTATAGACAAACACCCGTTTTGTAGAATAATTTGTTTCAAATTGCGTGCCTCGCTCGCTGCGGCTAAACGCATAACATCCGCGGTCTGTTTCGTTCGACGTACGCGTTTCAGACCCGACCCACTGCACGTTTCGTTGAATTATTTGACCCACTTGTAAACAGATTTTCGTGTTAGAGGAGGCAGCAAACCACATAATCAACTTTCTCGTCTATCGGGCTGACTGTCATTGTTGTGTTGACCAAGGGTGCCCCTAAATTGAGGGTAAAGCCCCCCCCCCCTTTCTCCCCAGAGGCTGGTTGTCCTTTTTACGCAGGAATATATGTTGGGGAAAAACACTGCGAGTATATAATGTTAAAATGTAAGCGTTCCTTTCCAACATGGTAACGGATGGAGTGAAGACTTCTCTCATGTGCACGTGTCACGTGATTTCGTGTTGTTGATTTCGTGTACCATTTCGCTCTTTCTCAATTTTCGAGTCCATCTCTTTGGCCATTCTGAGGGCGCCTTTGGTGTTGACGCAGTATGGGCGCGTTTATGCAACGACTCTCCTTAGCATTCTTGCGGCTGAATCGCGTTGACAACGGTGTCGTTTCCATGGTAACAACGCTTCTCTGATTAGCTAAATCCGACATTGTTTGAGGAAATGCTTGCAGTCTTATAATTTATGACAGCAAGATAAAGAATTCCTTCAGACGAAACAATTTTCCCAATAACTTCTAAACTCAATTGTTGACTCGTTTCGTTGCGAGCTGGCAAAGCTAAAACCGCCCCCATTTTGGAATTTCAGATAATTTCTAGCTTCTAGCTGCGAGAATGCAAAGGCGAGTTGTCGCGTAAACGCGCCCTAAGGTTTCTCTGCTAAGCGCGTACACACGACCGAAAGCTGCGGCATGAGAGCTACAGCATGCACATTATTATGTAGTGGCTGCTTAATATTATCATGCTTTTTAACGTGGAAATTTTAAGTGAATCGGTAACTGGTTCAGAAGTTAGCGTTTGTGAGACACGGCTGTGAACAGCCATACAGAAACGATGAATAGTGACTTTGCACGCACCGTGCATCACTAAAAATTATTCAGTGGCTACTACGAACCACAAAAGCTGCAAAAAATCGTGTGATATCAACCCAAAACACACTGTTAAGGATTCTCGCCGTAATTTTGTTCGCCGTTTTAAGTCGTTACATCGGCTATTAAACTGCGACTTTTAAACAATGGAAACGACGAACTTTCTTACTGGATACACAAAAATTGCATTGCAATCAGACGCAGGGAGTTTAAAAGGTGGAGAAGTAGCTTCTAAAGGGGCCGACTTTTACTTATTGATGAATGAGAGGGGGGGGGAGTTCAAAGTTTTGCGTGGCAGATGTTGCTGGACGCAGTTCATTCAACAATAAGAGATATGGACCGGTGGAGAGATATGGACCGGTTTTCGTTTTCCATGGGTGAAAAAACCCTGGGGTTGCAATTTCTAATATCATAATTATGTAGTTTGTGTCATTTTAATTTCTGTTTCCGATTTTAAGGTTTTGAATTTTTGATCGAGACATGTATGCGTTAGAATTTTTTTTGGGGGGTATAATTCAATTTACTTTGGTAAAATGATTGCACATCGTAGGTTTCAAAACGATAGTTAGAAACTTTTACTGGTGGCGAATGCTCGAGTAAAAAACAACTAGAACTTTGTGACGGGCCCATTCCAGCACACGTTAAGCCATGACGGAGACAAACCCCAAACAAATTCTGCCTTTCAGTTAATTATAAAGTCTCTAAAGACTTTTCGGAAATTTGTTGAGTTTCAACTCAATGAACAGGGTTACTCTGTCGATTAAATGAAAATAATTTGCCTGTATTGGGCAATCCATACTAAAAGATAAGAGAATTCTAACATAGTTCAACAATAAAAAATATAAAGAGAACTAGTTTTGTGTTTTCTTAACTACTTACATTTAAAACGAATATTTTCCAATTAGTAGT
>JAHWFP010016873.1:0-23505 GCA_023313725.1 Lithobius niger | reverse complement strand
AGCGTTTTAAGACTAAGCCTAGCTGTCTGACCACACGGTCTCCATAGTATATAACGATAAATTGCGCCTAAATGCCAGCCTATTTATTACTAAACCGTTCAGCACTAACAAATCCAATATCTTTGCAGGAATTAGACATCATTATCTCTTTCGATCTGTACGAGTCCCAGGGTTGAAACGAAGTTTATGTCTTTTTTTTATCCTTAGTTATTTCGGTGTTTTCAGGTTTCTTGATAGTTTTTATGGTAGGCGTTTTTTTTTTTGCATATTTTCCTATGTTGTGTAGAGGAGACAATTTAATTTTTTTTTATTTATTTTCATTAGGCATGGGTCCAGTAATTTAAAATGTATTTTTTTATTTGATCTCAACAGCGTATTGAATCGAACCCAAATATCGATTTAAATAGATTGAAGCAGAAATAAGTTTAGCAAGCTGCAATTCACTTGCCGTTAAATATTCCACCCCTTCCTTTAAGACGTCATTATTTTATTATCGAATGTTTCGAAAAAACAAATCTTTCACACCCCCCCCCCCCCAAAAAAAAAAAAAAATTCATTCCGTTCCTCTCAGTCAGGCAACGGGGCGAGGGAGGGGTCACATGAGTTTTGATGAGGCACAATTATATTACCCGGAATATTTTTATGATACAATTATTTTTTCTTTCTCTAGGGAATAACATCATCTTTCATAAAGTAATGCTAAGAAAAACAAAACACGCGATCCTCATGACCTTTTTCAAACTTACTAAAAATGGTCTAAAAATCTTGGGACAGAACAGAGAGGGAAATCGTCGTTTGTTGCAACATTTTGTAGGGCGGCTTGGACAAATAGACAAAACATGTCAGGGGGAGGGTGGGCAGGGAGTTGAAAAATAATTAAAATTGCGTGATATCATTCGTGTATAGTCGCTATGGGTAAAAAGGTTTGTATGTAAAATAGAAAGAACAGACAGACCTTGCACGGAAAGAAGAAGGAAGCGGCCCGGCATTCAGCATTAATAAAAGTTGTTGAATTAATTTTTTTTTAGTCTTGGAATAACAGAAGCTGGTGCCTATACCATTACACGCCATCAAGTAACGTTTTTGTTGTTATTCATGATGAACCGTGATGAAGCTAAGCTGACTAATGTCAAGTTACAATTTAGGGTTGAGTAAATCGTGATTAGAGTAGAATCTATTGGCGATACGGCAGGCATAGGCACACAGATGCCCTCGTCAGGGTGACGCCATTGGTCCTTAAACTGAGGGTCACGTGATATCATACACAATAGCGGATGCCATATGGTGACATGCTTTTTGGCAAGCCTCGTGGGATGGACAGGACGGTAATAAGTTACGGGCCATTAAAGGCACTGTCGAGGAGTAGCACTCGGCGTGTCGCCGCAGTCGCCGTGAGGAGGTTGTGTTGGCCCGTTTGCGAATTGGTCACACCCGACTTACTCACTGTTTCCTTTTGCGGGGGGTTGACCCTCCTGAATGTTCTTGGTGTCGACGGCCACTTACGGTCCGGCACTTACTTGTTGATTGTCGCCATCTTGATGGTGTTCGTCGTCGGTTCCATCTTCCGCATGACATTGCGCGTCAGTTGGGCGATAAGTCTGTCCTCCTGTCCGGTGTTTTTCAATTTTTGCAGGAGGTACAGATGTATGACAAGATTTAGATTAGGGGTTTAGATAACACCTCTGTAATGTGTGGTGCAGTGGCAACCCGGACCACTGCACTGTGACTGAGGTTGGCACTAATGACCAAGTTGTCGACGCGCCATTAAGCCTCAATCCCCCCCGCCCCCAGATGGTGAAATGGCAGCTTTGAAATAGCAGCTTTCGCCTATCTGGAGCAGGAAGGTTACCCCAGTGGTAAAGTGCAACAGGGTTAAACGGGGTTGACCCAATTCAAGCCCCCTCCCACACCTTCGTCTATCTCGGTAGCACAAAGAAATAGGGGTCCCCAAATTAGGTACCCTAAAAATGCATATGAGATCACATTTGGTACACAACCGACGAGCACACGGTTGGCAGCAAGAGTACACAGACGTTAAGAGTACTCTTGAAAATACTTCAGGGCATAGCAGCATAAGAGGGTCCTCAAATCCGGTACCCTAAAAATGTTTCACAGTGAGCGCATTTGGCAAACATCCTAACAGCACACGTGGCACTTATTTGGCACACATGATAGGAGAATTCTTGAAAATGCTTTTGGGAATGACGAAATAGCAATATTAGGGAGTTCCCAAATTCGGTGCCGTGAAAGTTGCTATACAAGCGCGCATTTGGCACGAACCCTAGCAGCACACGTTAGCATGCATTTGGCACATATTTTGGAAGCACTTCTGAAAATTCTTTATGGAATGACGAACTAGAACATTAGGGCGGTCCTCAAATCGGTTACCCTGAAAATATTTTACGAGCGCACATTTGTCCCACACTCTAGGAGCACACGTGCCAAATCAGCCACCCAAGCGATTGCTTTATGAACATATTTGGCACGCACATCAGGTGCACCCCCGAAAATGCTTTAGGGATTGAAGAAATAGCAACGTACCAAAATCGGGTACACTGAAAGTTGCTTCATGATCTTCAGCATATTGAAAATAAAAGGTATCAAAATCAGTCACCCCTGCGATTGCATTATGAGCTGTCGAAAATGTACGGGTCCCTCTGAAAAAAATTCATGAGCTGTCGAAACTATGGAACTCCTGCAAATGTGTTATGAGCTTATACATTGTGAAAATGCTGAATCACTAGTTCACTCCTGAAAATGTGTTAGGAGATTATGTGCCTGTTGAGTACCTACTTGTGATGTCATCATGAACGACCGTCGAAAATTACTTCACTTCCCACACAAGATGACGTTGACTCTTTAAATCAAACTCAGTCTTGTGTGGGGCTTCCCAACCTGTTCTTGGAGTTGCTTTTCAAGGTCGATTGTAAATTTAAAAAAAATTAACCAATTTTCTTACAG
The DNA here is from genome assembly GCA_023313725.1 of Lithobius niger. Lineage (NCBI taxonomy): Eukaryota > Metazoa > Arthropoda > Chilopoda > Lithobiomorpha > Lithobiidae > Lithobius > Lithobius niger. The sequence goes on along the minus strand of JAHWFP010016873.1, from coordinate 20,544 downwards.
ATTAAAGCCCGTCACAGCAGCTTTTTAAGAAAACAAGAACATAAATTATTTTCCTAACGATTGAACAAGGAGAAGAATTTGAACTCTCAATTAAAGTTGACCGAGTCACGTGAATGTTGGTACCACATTCGCTTCTTAATAAATCCAGAGTATCGTAAATTTGAAAAAGGTTTGACGCAGTAACAAGCTAAACAAGTTTATTTCTCCATCGGCATTTCCTCCATCGTTAATATTGGTGAATGAAATACCCACCTTCACAGCTTACTGTCATTTGTGCAAAAAAGAAAATGCCATTATCATCCTCTATATTTCTTTTCGTTTGCACAACAAATAGATGGCATCAACATTCTGCACAAAACCAACGAGGTTAATACATCTTTATTTCTGTCAGCTTAATGACCCAAAGTCACACGGTGTTGTGGCAACAGAGGACTGAATGGAAAAAAGTCCCAACTTACATTACAAGCTTTGTGAGGGGCCAAGAGCAAAGCGCAAGCAAGCAACAGGTCAGTGGACAGCATTCTTGTATCCAAACTAAGTGAATGCTGGTTCAAATCCCACGAATGAACTAACTTAAAGAAAAATTATCAGACACTAATTCATGCAACTTTCGGTTAATATACTTCTCTTTACTTCCACATTAACTCGAGGTCATGTGATGTTTTATAATTTTAGATAAGAGGATAACCCTCTTCCTATTTTCGAGCATCCTATGCGTATATAGCTTTTGCAACATTCACATACGTTTGACTGAATGTAGCAAAGCCAACTCGTACTTTGGGGTAAAAAAAAAACAGAAAAAATAAAAGCGTTTGCAACATTTACAGTCGTTTGAACTAATGCTGCAAAACTGAGTCGTAAGGAATCAAAACATGGAGACCTGTACCCATAACATAACTAGGAGTTAGAGCATACAATTTAGTTATAACAGAAATAGAACAGCGACGATGATCCATATTTTTTAGACAAAAACTATTGAGTGAACTGGACTCAAAATAAAAACCTTGTAGGGACCAGTCACTATTTATTGCCGGAAAAAGGAGGGCGGAAGAAATTGGTGGAGTGGTCATGGATTTGACGTGTCCGCTCAAGGGGAGGGTGGGGGTTCATAATTTAGTAGGACGGAGGAATTACATACGCAAAATTAAAAAAATACTGGCCAAACTGGAGGGTAATATTTTTGGGGCCTAAAAATTGACACTTTCAACAGTCAAAATTTCTAAAGTTGCAACTTCTGGAGCCCTCAAATCCATCCCCCTCCAGACGAAAATGTTTGCAACGTTTTGAAGTTTTCAGTGTGAATTTTGGTTTGTGCCGTTCCTTCAGTAAACTTTCATTAAAGCCTTAGCTCCTTCCTTCTTGAATTGAGTTTCAGGCGGTGTCTGAGCTGTGGTCACCAGGGCCATTCACGGCTGCGCTTGTAAAAAAGCGATTTTCACTTCATTTACAATTTACATAGAATTGACAATAGACAACATGCAATAAGATACATACTCACAGTCAACCAGTCGAACGGTATCTTATTACGCATAAAGAAACTGAAATTAGCTGTAAATATTAATATTAAACAAATAAACACAACGAGCATACATTGTAAACACCCTTTTACGTCAGAATTGCTGCTCACTCGTCATTCTAAAGTGTTCACAATGTTGGTCCACGTCATGGTTCGTCGTTTAATATTTGTTACACTACGCATATGTAAGACTTCACTCTGCATTTTTACAGCTAGAAGGTCGAAATAATTTGAAACTTCATCATGACGATGATTTCAGCTCCGCCCACTACCAACGAAAACAGTAATGAGGGTACTGAAACGACTAGGATAATAGAAAGTTTTGCTAGTCGGAAAGAACAACAAAAAAATCTTCATAATTTTGGCTTCAGTGGGAAAGCTTAGCGTTCACTGTTCTCCACCCCGACGAATTTTTGTCTTCGGCATGTACCTTTAATATAGATGGTGCCATAAACGATGATAGAGATCGCCCCTTTACTGCCTTGAGTGTGTGTGAAAATATTTACCGGTAGCCATTTTGTCTACAGTTTAATGCAATCTTTTGTTGTGAGTTGAATTCTACGATCAGCACTTGAGTTTTAATACTGTCTGCGATGTTATTTCCTTCTCCCATGACCTCGTTCAAGCAGAGTTCTCCACAGTTTGCTTGCGTAGTAAAAAAAATCGCAGAAAAAAGCCATAGGATAATTTTGACATGAAAAAGATCCTGGGAAACAATTGTTACATCGATTTAAAAATATTCTTGTCTTTGTTCGTAATCAAGGACCGCGATGTAAGCCTCAGCATGAACTTCCATGTTAAACGTCAAACTTTGAACTCCTATAGTCTCGCCCAGAAATGACATAGACCAACGAAATTCGGTATTTGGGGTCGTGTCGTAACTATTTCACCACATTTCAAATTTTAATGACAACAATCAAACCGTTCGGCGTCCACAGCATGGCCATTTCTTGTTGTTGTTGTTGTTGTTGTTGTTGTTGTTGTTGGGACTCTTTGCCCTCACCTGGAGACCGAACCACTGAACCGATTTTCAAGTTCTATAGCTTAAAACGTAGGTATGGACAAGGCCTAGGGCCTTTTGCAGGCTATTTTAACGTAACTACAGTATTCTTGACACGGAAAGCCAAATGGGCTAAATATTTTGCTCCCACCTAGAGATCGAACCAATGAACCGATTTTCAATTTGTGTAGCTTAAAATGTAGGTATTAACACCGACCAGGGCCTTTTGAACCCGATTTTGATGTGAATGCAGTATTCTCGTCGGCAGAGCAATTATTATTGCAGAGCACTGGGCAGAAGTCATTAATGTTGCTGTTGGGACTCTTTGCCCTCACCTGGAGATCGAACCACAGAACCGATTTTCACGTTCTATAGCTTAAAACGTAGGTATGGACAAGGCCTAGGGCCTTTCGCATGTTATTTTAATGTAACTACATTATTCTTGACACGGAAAGCCAAATGGGTTAGAACTTTTGCTCTCATCTAGAGATCGAACCAATGAACCAATTTTCATCGGCAGAGCAATTATTATTGTAGAGCACTGGGCAGAAATCATTAAGTGGAGTAACAAATTTTTGCAGAAATTTTGCAGAAAACATAAATTTGGGACACAAGTCTTTCTTAGCAGTAAAAATCTAACCCGCCATGGACCCCAATACCCAAAGTGGCGTCAGTGCGCCCCCCCCCACCCGCCTCAGAACCTCCTCGTGATGCCTCCCAGGGGTTTGGGCAACAAATTCTTATAGATCAAGCTAAAAACATGAAATTGGGTGCAAAAGTCACTCTTAGCAGTATAAAACGAATCAGCCATGGAAAAGACTCTCTTATAACAGTTATTTTAAGGTGATTACAGTGTTCTTTTCTGTGTTATTTTTGCTAAAACAAGAAAAAAAATAAGGGATATTAGTATTAAAAAACGCTTAAGCGTATAAAATACGGATGTAAACCTTAAAAAACTTAAAGCCCTAAAGGAACAGATATTAGAAAAAGACATGTAAGCCATCAGCGTCGCACTAATACGTGTAAAAGAAGCTCCAGCTTGTTTTTTGGGTCGCTGGAGATTCTTTACATGTACTAGTGCGACGCTGAAGGCTTACATGTCTTTTTCTAATATCTGTTCCTTTAGGGCTTTAAGTTTTTTAAGGCTTACATCCGTATTTCATACGCTTAAGCGTTTTTTAATACCAATATTGTTATTATTTCAGGTTAGGCTCGAATGTCAAAGCACCTATCAAAGTGTTTAAATGATAGGTTAGGTCAGGTCAGTACCTTGGCTAGTATTTTACCAGGCAGACCACGGTCATTCACTAGGAAATGACTTTCGGAAAATTTGGCTCTTTGGCCTTTTTCGCCACTTTTTACCCCCCCCCCCACAAAAAGTCTGTTTGCAATGTTTACTATCCCCCCCCCTTCCCCCCAGGCACGAATAACCTACGGGGAGTGGGACTCCAACGAAAAAACATTCATGGAAAAAATAAGCAAATACACAAAACTAAGAGATCTACAGCCCCAACCCCACCTTTTACAAAACCCTGCCTCCAGCCTTGTTCCCATGCCGCCATTGGCCCTTACAATGCAGCCAATTGTCAGAAAGAGTTTACTTATATCAGCCACAGCAACTGTAGTATTTTTCGCACGATTTTATTAGGCAAAAACATAGCACAAGTTTAACATACTTTCTCCATGAAAGGAATTATTATAATCACTCGTTCCACAAAATGGCCTCGTGGGGTCGCGAACGCGAGATTGGAGGTAATAATATTACCAGACACTCCAGAATCAGGCCACACTTTATGCCACTCCTGCTTATATTTAGCAATAGGAAAGACCAATTAGTTGGTGGAAGGATAGGAGTTATGTGATTGGCCAAGCAGCTGTGCCTCCTGCACACTCGAGTGCTACGTCATTGTATTCATCACGCACCATCTGACTTGTTTAGGAGATCATCGTACGATACAATAATTGGCACGAAGGTGGTCAGATAGTTAGAATTTGGCACATTTGTTGAAAAGAACACATTTTCTGCTTCCCTCCTACCGTTCGTTAAACAAGATCTGTTGCGAACATCTGCTGGGATTCTCTGACTGATAACGGCCACGTCATCATTTCTATTGCTAGCAAAGAGCTGAACAAACCTGCGAACACGAAGACGATAATGAGCTGGCAAAAAAATGGGAATAAATTGTGTAGCATATCAACATCACATAGCTAACATCTACAAATGATACATTATAATTACTAAATTGATAGCCATGTGTCTATATTTATATTTTCTTTAGCAAGAAAATAAAAGATTACCTTCCGGTTTTCTTGAGCCAGAATCATCTTTTTCCATTGTTTTAATGCGATTAATGTATCACGTATTAACTACAGGGTAAGGTCGAGGGTAACGATAGTAGTAGAAAGGTTGGCCATTCCGTTGCTCATTAAATGACGTCACTGGCTCTGACTTGTGGCACCACCTGGAGTCAGTTTCGTTTACTGCTTGACGTCACGCCTACGCCATCTGGAATGAAACTTGAGTGTCCAACTCACGCGTTACACTACGTAGAACGAGTTGTTCTCGAAGATCTAGCTTCTTGTGGCTCCAAGACATTATGCTAGACAAATTTTCGGCAAGAACTCATTTACACTGATTGTCAAGCAGACCCCCCCTCACCAACCCAGGGTCTGAGAAGACCCCATTATACATATATTTCAACATTTTTTGCCTCTTTTTCTTTTTAGGTTTTCTAGTTTCCCAGCAAGAGTACATTAGCCGATGTCGAAGGGAGGGGGTGGGGTGGACCTATAAATGGTGTTATTCTATAGAAGGTGGAAACAGAGGATATGAATTTTTTCCTTTTTTTTTGGAAGTGAATAGGGAAAATGAAGAACGACATTGAAATTTTATTTAAAATTTGGTGCCCTACACAATAGGCGTCATGCAAGAGGGAAGGAAGAGTTACCACAGGATTGTAACAGTAGCGGAGAAAGGGGAGGGAACTAAAATCGTGACGTCATCACACATAAACTACCACAACAGCCTAAAAGCGAAGAAAAAGTCGATATTTTTTTGCTGAGCAGATAACAAAAAATCCGTACATCGGACAAATTTACTACCATACGGAAAACAGGACAAAAAAAATCATGGCTTTTCTTCCTCTTAATCCGAAACGAAGAGAGGGGGAAGATGATTTGGCATTTGTGAAGTTCAGGGAGTGCTAAAAGTTGTGCTAAATGTTAAAGGGGATTTGTGTATTCGTGACGTTATTTATGTACGGTCCCTTACTGGCATCCAGGCCTAAAAATTTTGGTTTTATGGATATTCACAATGTCCACTATCGCACCTCGCGTTTCCTTTTGGCTTCATACTGCAAGTATGGCTAGCTTCTCGCTCGTCTGCTCTTCATCGTACCCACTGAACAGTGCTAGTGTTTTATCTCAATGGACCTGAATATTAAACTCACCTCTTCTCTTTATCGCGTCTTCACTTACCTTTGTCATCTCTCGTCGTCATCACCCGAAATAAAAACAACTAAATAATATTACTTACAGGGGCTGCATTGAATGCAGATCGCCGTGTTAAATTCCTAGTTTAACTTTATTCCCCTTTTCAAGACGCTTTTCACACGCTAATGTGTCGCCCGCCAAGTTAAACGATAATACCTAGATAAAATATATATATGAGCATGGCGACCACTAGACACGTTGTATCTTTACTGCTAAGGTAGTTTGGCTGTTTTCAGGCATGTGAGGATAAATAACAAAGCGACAGAAAAGGCTGAAACTTGTTTAATCGGGAGACTTTGGTCGCCTGACAACATAAAAGTCACTGTTAGTGACACAGCTTAACGTTTTCTTGTTGAAAAACGACGTGAATAACGTTGATATTTGCCTGATTACGTACTACGTACTTAATACTACTAACACCTGTTTTTGAATCACGAACAAAATTCCTCCATGCGGTGAATAAAGCTGGTTGTTAGCTCACTTTGCAGGTAATGCTCTGTATATATGCCCTTTTCATATAGACCTTTCTAATTGGTCAAGTGGTTCAGGGGTTAGGGAGATCCAAACGTCCAAAGTGATTATTTTACATGGTTTTAAACATTGTTAGTATGCAACAATGCCAAACTAAGCATTAAATAAATCCGTGAGTATGTAAGGAGATTCTTCAGTACTAATGAAAACTCTTATTTATTTAATAAAGATGACTGTGTCCTCAAAATCTAACGAAAACCAACAAATAAAAAAAAAAAGGAAATGGACCAGAAAACTAGATTGGTATTTCCATCTCATAATTGCTAAGAAAATAAAATGGATTTCATCAATTTGGACCAAAAATTTCTGATATCTACCCCAAAACAAACTTGTTAAGGATTCCCGCCAAACCTTTTGGCTGTGTGAAGTCGTGATATCAAACGCCAAGCTCTTTCGCCAAGCTAATCAAATGAAATAATGACTTCAAATGAAATAATTGAAAATTGCGCTGTTATTTAACCTTCGAACTAGTACTCGGTATGATTAGCTTGGCGAAAGATGTTGGCGTTTGATATCACGATTTCATACGGCCAAAATGCTTGGCGGGAATCCTTAACAAGTTTGTTTTGGATTAAGACACACGCTAGTGTGTCGCCCGCCAAGATAAATAATAACATCCAGATAATATGTATATACTAGCGGAGTCGCTCACTTCGCTCGCTCATTCCACGTCGTCTCGCTGCGCTCGAGGAGATTTCTTGCTGCAACACTTATGATACAGACAGACTTTCCACATAAAAAATGATCAAGCAGTTTATAAGAGTGTAGTATGCGATATCGGTTATCTCGAGAGAAGGTCAGTATTATTTTTTTCGTCCAAGGAGGCAAGCAGAAAGATCAAGTGATTTATCAGAAAAGCGCTGTTTCTAATGACAAACGCTGATTTTCGTTCGCTTTTCTCACTCAGACATTTCCTCAGGAACGTGACTGAATCAATGTAACCACCAAGAACCACACATCACTTGTAATTTGTGTTAGTATACACTTTATATGGGTTTTCTTGCTTTATTTATTTTAAGAATATTGTTCTTTACGTCCTGCTCAGTACAGATTTTTCCATGGGTGTCTTATCACTTGACTTTCTGATGATTCCTCACTTGGAGAAACATCTGCAGAACGTCATATGTAATCTCCTACGAATGTGAGAGATGAAAGGTTGATAGAGCAAAGCGAGACACACATTGAAAAGGTTTACTTCATGTGGAAATCTCTCGCTTTGCTCGCTCAATCAACGCACTACCGTGCTTCAGAAACACGAATGTTTTGCACCGTTTTAAAACCAGGTGTCCATGCATCAACACAGTGGATATAAAACCAATTTTAATATCTTTATGTGTTACGTTGCAGATACGTCATCCGTTTAGGTTGTTTTTTTGCGTGCTTCCTTCTTCAGATCATCTCAGTGCGCAACTAATAGTTTCAGCACGATCCATGATTCATGGAATTTCTATGTACTGATTATTGTACTGATTATTTCGATGCATACTAATTGATAATGTTGCTCACAGTTCGTTTGTCACATTCCTAAGCACGTCTGCATTTTATCTAAGTCATTCAAAACATACGATTTGTTTGTTTGCACATTTGTACGTCTTCTTCTCCAGAGGTAATTCCCACTGAAGGTGAGAGATGAAAGATTGATAAAGCAAAGCGAGACACACACTGAAAAGGTTTACTTTACGTGAAAATAGCTCACTTTGCTCGTTCAATACACGCACCTCCGTCCTTCAGAAACACGAATGTTTGACACCGTTTTAAAACCAAATCTATTGTTTTGATTTTTCCATGCATCAATTCATCAATTCATTCGTTAATACAAAACCAATTTTAAGATGTATATGTGGTGTGTTGCAAAATATGTTCTCCGTGCGTCCTTTTCCAGATCATCTCTCTTCGCTCGAGGAGGTTTTCATGAACAAACTATGACGTCATAAACGAACATGAATAGGGTTTAAAAAACGTTATTTTTTCAGGGTTTTTCGCATATTTGAGGGCCATAATCTCAAGTTACAGCGATGAAAATAGGCCTATACTGTGCACAATTTAATTATTTTTCGTTGGTCCTACTCCCATCTCTGTAGGTTCTTTGGTTCCGGAGGAGTAGAGGTACAAACACACAAACACACCATACGTCCTTAATGATGCAGATGAGCATGGCGACCACTAGACACGTTGTGTCTTTACAGCAAAGGTAGTGTGGCTGTTTTAAGCCATCTGAGGATAAATAACTATGCGACAGAAATGGCTGAAACTTGTTTAATCGGAAAACTTTGGTCGCCTGAAAACATAAAAGTCACTATTATGGACACAGCTTAACGTTTTCTTGTTGAAAAAACGACGTGAATAACGTTGGTATTTGACTAATTAAGACACACGCTAGTGTGTCGCCCGCCAACATAAAAGTATAACGTCCAGATAATATGAAAATATGAGCATGGCGATCACTAGACACGTTGTGTCTTTACAGCAAAGGTAGTGTGGCTGTTTTAAGCCATCTGAGGATAAATAACTATGCGACAGAAATGGCTGAAACTTGTTTAATCGGAAAACTTTGGTCGCCTGAAAATATAAAAGCCACTATTATGGACACAGCTTAAGGTTTTCTTGTTGAAAAAACGAGTGAATAACGTTGGTATTTGACTAATCAAGACACACGCTAGTGTGTCGCCCGCCAACATAAAAGTATAACGTCCAGCTAATATGAATTTATGAGCATGGCGACCACTAGACACGGTGTGTCTTTACAGCAAAGGTAGTTTGGCTGTTTTCAGCCACCTGAGGATAAATAACTATGCGACAGAAAAGGCTGAAACTTGTTTAATCGGGAGACTTTGGTAGCCTGACAACATAAAAGTCACTATTAAAGACACAGCTTACCGTTTCCTTGTTGAAAAAACGATGTGAATAACGTTCAAATTTGCCTAATTACTATTAACTACTGGTAAGCTTTTTTGTATTACGAAAATAAATTTCTCCATACGGTGGATAAAGCTGTTTCTTAGCTCATTTTTAAGGTATTGATCTGGAGATATTCCCTTTTCATATGGCTTCTTCTGATTGGTCAAGTGGTTCTGGGGTTAGGGAGCCCCAAACAACCAAATTGATTGTTTTATATTGTTTTAAACATTGTTTTTATGCAACAATGTCAAACCGAACATTAAACAAATTCGTGCGTTTGCAAGAAGATACTGTAGTACTAATAAAAATGCTATCAAATGAAAAAGTTGACTGCTATCCTCAAAATCTAACGAAACCAAAAAAAAAAAAAAAGAAGAAAAGAAATGGACCAGAAAACTAGGTTGGCGTTTCCATTTCATAATTACTAAGAAAAAAATGGATTTCATCAGTTTAGACCAAAAAAATCTGATATCTACCCCAAAACAACACTTGTTTAGGATTCCCGCCAAGCTTTTCGGCCGTGTGAAGTCGTGATATCAAACGCCAAGCTCTTTCGTCAAACTAATCCCACCGACTAATACTTCAAACGTTAAATGAGATAATTGAAAATTGCGCAGTAAGCAATTTTCATATATCTACATCATTAAGGACGTATATGCGTGTGTGTTTGTGTGTTTGTGTGTTTGAACCTCCACTCCTCTACAAAGATGGGAGTAGGACCAAACGAAAGATAATGAAATTTCGCACAGTATAGGCCTATTTTCATCGCTGTAACTTGATATTATGACCCTCAAATATGAGAAAAACCCTGAAAAAATAACGTTTTTTAAACCCTCTTCGTGTTTGTTTATGACGTCATAGTTGGTTCATGAAAACCTCCTCGAGCGAAGAGAGATAATCTGGAAAAGGACTCACGGAGGACGTATTTTGCAACACATCTACATCTTAAAATTGGTTTTGTATTAACGAATGAATTGATGAATTGATGCATGGAAAAATCAAAACAATAGATTTGGTTTTAAAACGGTGTCAAACATTCGTGTTTCTGAAGCATAGAAGTGCGTGTATTGAACGAGCAAAGTGAGCGATTTTCACGTAAAGTAAACCTTTTCAATGTGTGTCTCGCTTTGCTCTATCAATCTTTCCACTCTTACCTTCAGAAGTAATTACCTCTGGAGAAGAAGACGTACAAATGTGCAAACAAACAAATCGTATGTTTTGAATGAGTTAGATAAAATGCAGACGTGCTTAGGAATGTGACAAACGAACTGTGAGCAACATTCGCAATTAGTTCGCATCGAAATAATCAGTACAATAATCAGTACATAGAAATTCCATGAATCATGGATCGTGCTGAAGCTATTAGTTGGAGAAGGAAGCACGCAAAAAAAATAACCTAAACGGATGACGTATCTGCAACGTAGCACATAGATATTAAAATTGGTTTTGAATCCACTATGTTGATGCATGGACACCTAGTTTTAAAACGGTGCAAAACATTCGTGTTTCTGAAGCACGGTGGTGCGTTGATTGAGCGAGCAAAGTGAGCGATTTCCACATAAAGTAAACCTTTTCAATGTGTGTCTCGCTTTGTTCTATCAATCTTTCATCTCTCACCTTCGTAGGAGATTACATCTGACGTTCTGTAGATGTTTCTCCAAGTGAGGGATCATCAGAAAGTGAAGTGATAAGACGCCCATGGAAAAATCTGTACTGAAGCAGGACGTAAAGAACAATATTCTTAAAATAAATAAAGCAAGAAAGCCCATATAAAGTGTATACTAACACATATTACAAGTGATGTGTGGTTCTTGGTGGTTACATTCATTCAGTTATGTTTCTGAGGAAATGTTTGCGCTAATTGAGTGAGCGAAGCGAACGAAAATCAGCGTTTGTCATCAGAAACAGCGCGTTTCTGATAAATCGCTTGATCTTTTTGCTTGCCTCCTTGGACATATAAATTAATATTGACCTTCTTTCGAGATAACCGATATCGCATACTACACTCTTATAATTTGCTTGATCGTTTTACAGCAAGAAATCTCCTCGAGCGCCGCGAGACGACGAGGAATGAGCGAGCGAAGTGAGCGACTCCGCTAGTTTCATTTAACCTTCGAACTATTACTCGGTGGGATTAGCTTTGCGAAAGAGCTTGGCGTTTGATATCACGACTTCACACGGCCGAAAAGCTTGGCGGAAATCCTTCACAAGTTTTGTTTTGGGGTAGATCTAGACACACGCTAGTGTGTCGCCGTCAAGTAGACGTTTTATTTTTGTTGGAGCTTAATTCTTAGAGCGTAATTGTTAGAGTGTAATTGTTGTCAGATGGCGGCTCACTAGTAGTGCATCTAAGATGGCGCGGCCTGTTAGGCAGGCGCTGTTGGCGATGAAGAAGTCAGGGATGCTTACTGAAGAAGAGGTGACACTAGGGGTTTTTTCAGCAGAGAAGTACGAGGAGGTATGGAAGATTGCTGAGGGTCTAGGTCTGGATGAAACAGATTGGAAATTGTACGGGGTTGTTGCAAGAGAAGTTGACGACGATCAAGACGTAAACTTGATGTCATTAGACGGTAACAATGGTGGGGCTGACAGTGATGGGGTACTTAACGGTAACAATGCGGAGGTCTGTAACAATGCAGATGCTGATGTCAGTGGTGAAGTGGTTGGTCAAGAGGCACGGAGTTCTAGGGCAAGGGGTACAGTGACTGATGGGGAGGATCGTCAGAATCGTCGAGGGCAACTTTTGCAGAAACTTTGGCTTACCAGGAACACCCCATGGTGGACGATTCCAACGAGTTGTTGGGAGGGACTTACAGTGTGGATAATTACACGCGTCGTGATTTGGCTTGGCTTCAAAAATTTTATAAAGGCTGTTTGTCAAATTTTTCGATGGAGTTTTCTCTGGTGTTTGTGGCAGATCAGGCAGGGCGGCCATATTTTGTTCAGGATGTGACAGATGCTCTGGCTCCCCTCATAGACTTGCGGCGTATTTGCGGGATTGGCTGGTTGAGGGCAAACAACGCCATCCAGGTGATGTTTGTGGATGGTGAAGCCAAACGTGTTGTGAGGCGGGCGGGTAACATACAGATTGGTGGATACCAAGGCCGCGATTTACGCCCTGCATGAACGCTCCCTCCGTTTTAAATTACATTGGCTCCCTCTTGACGTGTCAGACACTGCGGTATTAAGGGTATTCTCACAGTATGGGGAAGTGGCGAGTTTGATGCATGAGCGGTATTCTCTTGAGGGACTTCGGCATTGCTGCACTGGAGTGCGCGCAGGCGTTCTGAAGCTGAAAGAATCTGTTGTGTTGGATGACGTCCCTGATGTTGTGCGCGTACTCGGGATCACTGGCCTGTTGGCTATCGCAGAGAGGCCACCCAAGTGCCTAAAGTGCTTTCAGCGTGGGCACGTGAGACGTCTGTGTTCCGCGGTTTACTGCAGGGATTTCAGCCGTGCCGTGCTGCGCAACACCCCTTGTGTGCATCTGGCCCACCACAATGAGGTGGCTGTTCCAGAGTTGACTGTTCCAGGGCTGGCTGTTCCTGAGGTGGTTGTTCCTGAGGTGGCGGTGATTTTTTTGGATGCCGGGGGCAATGAAGTTGCAAAGGGGGCCCCAGCTGGTGAGTCTTTGGGAGCAGAGTGGCTTGTCCAACGCCGCTCACGTTGCCGGAAGGCTTCGGCCTCCCGGGCTGCGCTCGCGACTTCCCCGCCACAGAACATGTTTGTTGCCGTTGAAGAAAATCGTTTCGAGCCTTTGGGTGTCAATGAACAGTTGCGTGATAAGCAGATGTTAGATGACAGAGCGTGTGCCAGAGTGGGTGATGAGCTGAATTAGTAGTGGGCCCTCTGTGACAGTGTGTCCGCTTAGTTGTAAAGAAGGATGTGACTAAATAGTGTTTGACCAGTATGATAGTATTGTGTAGGCGGGCATTTCCGGTGAGGTTTCGGTCACTTCCCGCAGTTACCGGGCTGTGGTGTCAGATGGTAGTTGGGCGGCCGAAGTGGAGTGCAAGGCGTCGGAGCAGAGTGTTGGGTTAGGTGATGTGGATTCTTCGTGCAACAGTGTGGAGGTGGCTTCTAGCATGGGCTCTGCTTATGCGGAAAATGAGATGTCGATTACTGTGCCGCCGTAGTGTTGTTTGTACAGATTTATTGTTTTCACCCTGTTCGTGTGGAATGCGAGGGGGGTGGGAAACAAGGGGAGGACGTAAAAATTTTAAGATCTAAGGTTGATGTTTTGGCCTTGGTGGAAACTAGGCTTCCCTTTGGTGTTGTCCCTGTTCTTCCTGGGTTTGTGGGTGTTGTGGGCGACCAACCCTCCCCCCCTGCCCCCTTGTCGTGGGGTAGACGCATGTGTGTTCAGGGTTTGGGATTGGGGAGGAGGAGGAGGGTGGATAACAGTGGGTTTTCTGCACATGATGGGTAATGTTGTCGGAGCCAAATGGGAAGGGTGGCTGTCATCCCTGTGGGGCCCGGTTATTTTAGGGGGGATTTGAATGCCCACCATTGGCTCTGGGGAAGCATCAATTGCAATACTAGGGGTAGAGTGGTTGCTGGGAGTTTGGATCGTTTGGGCCTGACCGTGGTGCAGGATTGGTCGCCAACGTTCGTCCGCAGGTATGGGGGAATTATCCAGGAGTCGGTTCTGGACTTGTGTCTTTGTACAGGTGGCTGCTCGAGTCGCATTTGAGGTCTCTTCAGACCTCCGGGGAAGTGACCACTTTCCTGTTGTGCTGACCTGGGGTACTGGAGGGAGGAGGGTTTTTGGTGTGCCGGCTCGCCTGGTCCGCCTTAGTGTTGATTCTGGTGATTTTGCGCCATGGGTGGAAAAGTGGGTAAGGATGAGGGGGCGGGAGAGGCGTTTGTTGGCTAGTAGGGCTCGGCGCAATGCTATTTGGTGGTCGCCGGCCTGTATTCTGGCGGTCAGGGATACGTGCCGTGCGTGGCAGAGATTGCAGGATCATCGCAGCGACGAACGGTGGTTTGAGTACATTGGCAATGCTTAGGAAACGCGGTTTCTCCTCCGTAAGGAGAAGGGTCTTTTTGGGGCCAGGCTCTGCGTTCGGGTCGCAGAGGTCCTGCCGATCTCGAAGGTTTGGGCTCTTGTGTGGCTGCAGGTTGCCCGTCCTAATCTTTCTTGGGTTTTTGGTGGGTCTGGTGAGGTTCTGCATGGACCTAGCATGGATTATGCTTTCAATGCCAACTTTGCCTCAGTGTACGATTTCCCGAGGGGTACCACCCCCCACGGGTGCGATCAGGTCAAATTTACCGTCTCCAAACGCGCGGCTTATACCAATCCTAAAGCAGTCATGCGTTAGAGCATTTAATCCATCGTCCAACACATATCTCTTATTGTCATAGGGGGGAATGGAGGATTTTTAAATATGGACGGTGGCCAGCCGATGGTCATTACTTCGAATCCTCGTCTGTGTTGCCTTCGAAGCGGATTTCGAAAATAGAGCTTTCTTGTAGTCTTTGAGACTTAGGCATTTTTTAACGAATGCTTTTCTAATTCTTTGGCCTGACTAATACTATCTACCCCTACTAAAACAGAGTACATTTCGGCCTTTAAGCCGATAAATTCCTTTACTGGGACGCCCGTCCGATGTCTCGTCCTTCATCTTCCCCAGCACCTGCTGGTTTTGAATGCTATACAGAGGATGAAAAGGGACGTAGTTGCTCATGTTTCTGTCCAGCACAGTCGCCATGTCCCAGTAAAAATCCTCGGTCTCTACCTCATAGAAAAGGCTGTCGGTGTCGGTTAAAAGAAAGCGTGCATGATTTCCATACTTCTCACGTGTAAGTCGTAGTGAAACTCGTGCATGACGAGCTTGTAAAGTTCCAGGATGGTGAATCCTGTGTAGGTTGGACAGTCACACATGATGTTGCGAACTCTGAAGTTTGCCTCTATTAGGTTTTCATTGTGGATCTTAAAAGAATTTTGCGTGCAGTAGCGTGCTTTATTTCACGTTCTTCTTCGGACTAGTGCCAGGTTCACAGTTAGACAATCCGATTTGTTCTCCAGAGTTTTCTCAAATACCAAATTGTTCTTGAGTTTAAAAAAGTCTTTTTTGACGATCATTGTCGCAGTTTAACGCTTGTCCGTGTTAAAGAGTATGTAAGACTTTAGCCGTTGCTTTTGACGGAATTTCAGAATTCTGTGGATGCCTTTAAGCATCAAACCGTGTTTCAAATAACACTGTACATTCCTGTAACGAACGACAAAGTTTTTATTCCGTAGTAGGATGGTGGTAAGCTTCGAAGTGGAGATGATCTTCTTATGAGCAATTTCTTTCATGAAGGGTGACACAAAGTTTGGCCTTATCTTTAACTGTTCCGGCAGTATGTCATTTTCAAACATTTTAACCTCTTTATTACCGAAGGTCAGCTCACCTTTTTTGTGTCATACTGTTACCCCAATACTGGGTCAGTCTCCTTGGGATTTTCAAAAAACTTAATCAAGAAATATTTAGCTGTTTGACCAATATTCTGACCAGGTAACAAACTATCGAGGGACCTTAGAGAAGCTAAGTTAGGAAGTTTAGGTGGGGTTGAAATATGTCAAGCTTCTATTGCGTGATATGTAAGAGTGAGTTTAGGACGGTGCTCGTAGACGCATATTGGCTTTTGTTCTAGGGAGGAATTCACATTATCAGGGTTTGAGCTGAAGATGAATATTCGGCGAGACTGAAATTGAGAGAGGTTAACGATGTCTTCAGAAATGGAGTAATGGCTTCAGAAGGGGACGGCGATAAACCCAATGCTTTGTAGTCAACCTCATCAGTTTCTTCCTCTTTGTAAGCTTTAATCGGTGTAGTTTGAGTGTGCTGAGCTAGAGTTTTTACACCACCAACCGATGTTGGTTTTAGAGCGCCAACTCCCAGTTTCAGAGTGCTTACCACAGGTTAAAAAAATTCTTGTAGCGATTCTTCTTGCTCTCTCACACCCAAACGTTGATTTAAAAACTTTTTAGTTAAACGTCTTTTGATTTTTCCGAGATCTCGTTTTGTCTCCATTCTTTTGTTTAATTGGTAAAAACGAACGTTTATGTCTCCCCTCGTTTAATATTTCGTTTATTGATAAAAACCCATAAGGCTTTTTCCAGCACGTTCTGAGCAACGTTTTTAAGTCCGAAAATTCCATGTCAGGGCCAACGTGATTTTCGTAAACGTGTTTCAAATTTACCTCCTCCACGGGAAAAAGGAATAATGAATTTGCGTTGTCTCTGATCAGTTGTTTTGGAATTCTTGTATAGAACTGAATGCAATAAAAAACAGGCGTTAGAATGACGCCCTTGATCAAAGTAACGTGCAATGTTTTTTGTTTGTTCAAAAGGCAATCGTCAAAAAGAATCAGGTTTCGAAATTTTGGACCCAGTTCATCGGGCGGAATTAAACCTTTTTGTGAATCGTAAAATCATGCTACATTCCATCCAATGTTTTCCTCAATTATTGACTTCATAGCATTGTACTTTTATTGACATAAAGTTTTACTGTAAATAAATAACCGGTCGTAGTTGAGCCATCTTTCGTTGCAGATGTAATTAAACAGTAGGTTAGTTTTTCGGCAATTTCTTGGCCTTATTGATTAGATATCTGATATTTGAAGGAAGAAATGAATAATTTTTTATTTCTTTTTTAGGCACGAAATGTCGTAGTTTTAAATTTTTATAGTTTTTTATTTACACAATTTTTTTTTAATGTTTACAGAGATACCTAACCCATAAATTCTTCGTCGGTAAATTTGTCATTGGAAACATCTGATTGGGCTACTCCATATTTTACGTTGCAACCATAATTTCACATTGCTGGGTGAATCATTGGTAACGTACACCGCAGTAATTTTTCCAGCGACTTCTGCCAATTTTAAAACCTTGTAATATGGCAAGTTAAACCAGGGTTAGTCAATACACATTTTTGTTAAGTTTTTCTTTAGTTTTGTAAAGATTCTCATACATCCAGTTCTAAGACAGAGTGGTTTGTCTCCATTACCTACGTTCACCATTTCGCAAGGATAACAGTGGTATGCCGTGTCCATAGAATTGGGATAATTGAACGTAGTCAAAGACACAGGTTTCTGCTAGTCAACCTCGATCTGTAGTTTTTTACAGATATACCGTTTTTTTTATTTTCCAGGTCGATGAGTAAAATCCAACCTTTATACTTTGATTTTTCGTCCAAATGGGGAGTCCCGAAACCCTTTAAATCTTAAAACTGTATACAGTATAAGGAGACAAGGAAAACTTTACACCGTTGTTAATCTTTGTACCTTTTTCGTTTTTAACTTTCAGCTAATTTTTTCAAGATTTGAAAGATGCGTTTGCCAAGATGGTTGCGATATTTTGAGGTTATTATTTATTTGGGGTTCCTCCTCTTATTATAATATTGAAAAAAGCCTCACCGACGGCTTGGTACATTTTGAAATTTCTTGTATTAAAAAAAGATGTCGGTCAATAAGTTTGATAAAGCATTGAAAAGGACGAGGGGGGGAAGTGGTGAAGTGATGGGAGTCAGTCCGAGAGGACAGTCAGGACTAGGATACCTTTTAACCACTGAAAACAACTACGATATGCAAAGCAAGAGTGTAACTAAAGTAGGAGCTGTTATCAAACCTGAAGATGCAGTAAATTACTCTCAGATCAGTGCTCTGGAAACGGACGTTCAGAAACTTAAAACCGACCTGCCTCCTGCCATTACTTTTCTCGCCGACGAATTGACTTTGTCATTTCTAGCATCGAAATAAATACGTTTTACTTTGATGAGGCTGATGAGGCTGACGATGAAGAAGCAAATTAAAGACGTAGATTTCCCGCGAATACTGCTGATGTGTCAACAAAAGTGTGTACGTCAACAGAAATTGTTTATTACAGGACGACAAGAAAGGATACTGCAACACTACGAACAAAGCGATTAGGAATAAGAGAACCTACTTTACTGAGTGACGCAGCTGCGAAGACATTTGTACACCAAAACTGTTTCATGATAATCAGTTTCAGCATAAAAAGCCCTTTGCATAAAGAAGTCGACTGGTTTGTTAATTCCAGTCCTTTTTCAAGCGTCATAAGTACAAGTTCTGGTGTAATTCGTAAATCAATTTTATAATGCAGTGATCCGAATGTAGAACTCGTTGCTAAATGTAAAGTAGTAATGAAAACCTTTCCCATTACTAAAATGAAGGATGAGCATTCAACAACTAACATTTTCAACATCCCTTACTAAACAGAAAAATATTTGTCCATCGCAGTACACACGCTCGAAGATTTCCATATAGAAGACGTTTATTTTTAGTTACATATTCACGTAATTTATTAATAGATGACTCAACTCATCGTGTCTAAAACAACTTCGTAATTGCGAGCCTTAGAGAAGGCACTTAAGAAAAATAGGCAAAAGTGACCGCAATAATTTCGTAATTGTATTTCCGGGTCTCAAGTAGTTAGCTACTGACCGGGGAGGGCCCATGTTGCTGAAACTATAGAAATAACGGGATTCTCCCGAAACGGTGGAGTAGGCGACCCAGTGTCTTCCATCTCCTTCATGGAAATCTTAAAAGTTTACGATTCCATTTTCACCAGTAGGCCAAAGTTTTAAAATAAG
This sequence comes from Lithobius niger, assembly GCA_023313725.1. Taxonomy (NCBI): domain Eukaryota; kingdom Metazoa; phylum Arthropoda; class Chilopoda; order Lithobiomorpha; family Lithobiidae; genus Lithobius; species Lithobius niger. Next base: position 1,508 of record JAHWFP010016873.1, on the reverse strand, counting down.
TGTGCCTTTACTAAAAGTACCTCAAAATTTCTGAATTTTCATTACTATAGCCAATTAGCTTAAATCAAAGTCTTTTAAAGTTTTATTAAAGTCAATTAAACCCTGGATGGCCTTAAATAAAGACCTCTGCCACGGGGCAATTTTTTTTGCTTTGTTTCTTGCTCAGTTTTTTTTTCTTGGAGCCAGAACCTTCCACTTGCTTGTGATGTCGCACGAGTTCAACTAGAATTTTTGCATAATTTTGTATCTTTTTTACTGCAGTTACCACCCCAGAGTCCCTCCTGCCAAACCTCAATGCCGGCTAAAATCGGTCCTAGCAATGCCAACGGCAAATAGCAGCCTTTGTTTTGAGCGCTATTTTTTTTTATTATTAATATTTAGTAAACAACTTCGACTTTGCCTCTATCCAACTTTAGATTCACTTTCCTGTCGCCAATAAGCAGAGCGTGACAGGTCGTTTTAGCTGGCACTGCTGCTCTAACTTAAATCAGTTTGGCTTGTACATCCACGATTACCGATTGAAGCTTCTCGGACAGTTTGGAGCAATCAACCACCACGAGAGGATAAGTTTTCTTGAAGTGAAGCAAGTCAAAAGTCAAATCATTACTGCGCTATTCTGTACAAGCCAACGTACTCTCCAGAGGCAAAATTAACGTTCAAATCCAGAAACTGATATCTTTCGGAATTTGGAGTCACGTGAGCATCTTGCAGACTGCAGTGGTCAAACACGGCCAGATTTTTAACCAAAGTGTCCTGTCTGTTAGTTTTGAAAAGCTAGAACTATCCACCTAGGTTTTTCAACTGCAGAAGTAGTCAGCACGCGCCAGTTGAAGCTGGTATTTTTAGGGAGCTCGCAGATATCATAATGCCAGTGCATAAATCCTAAATCTTGGGTCACTCCATTGTCGATGACATTGTATAGTTTAAGTCTTAGCTCGTCTGATGGGGTGACGCACGGAACGAGCCAGGAAATGCTATTCAAAACGACTTTGTCATTACCCGCTGGTACTGCTTTGAAGATGGCATTTGTATCACTAGTTCGCATGCAGGTGAGCACGTGTTAAGTTCCATAAATTAGCTTATCGCAATTTTCGAAATATTCCATGATGTGTTTCTGGGGAATAGCGAATGTAACGCTTCCCTTGGGAGTTGTTTCAACGATAATGGACGTGTACTGCTGTTTGAACCCTGTGTTGTTGGTTAGTTCAGCAGTGACAGAATCCACACTATCTAATGCCCAGCACTGACCGAGCAATGACAGTTGCTCAGCCGAGCCGTAAGTGAGTAGTCCCTTCATTAGAGTACCGAAACCTGGACAATTTAACTCATCGACTTGTTTATCACGTAGATGGTATTTGATATTAGAAAACAGGAACATGGATGCATTATTAATAAGACTAGCTACGTAAGCATCTACATAAGCCGAGTCATCGTCCTTTAGCAACCTCCCTTTAATCAGGAGGTTGGCAAAGTGCAGAAATAAATCTGGGTTTTCTGCATGTATGTGG
>JAHWFP010016866.1:0-10065 GCA_023313725.1 Lithobius niger | reverse complement strand
GTTCATTGGTTCGATCTCTTGGTGGAAGCAAAAGTTTTAGCTCATTTGGCTTTCCGTGTCATGAATATTGTAGTAGATTAAAATAGCCTGCGAAAGGCCCTAGGCCTTGTCCATACCTACGTTTTAAGCTATAGAACTTGAAAATCGGTTCTGTGGTTCGATCTCCAGGTGAGGACAAAGAGTCCCAACAGCAACATTAATGATTTCTGCCCAGTGCTCTGCAATAATAATTGCTCTGCCGACGAGTATACTGCAGTCACATCAAAATCGGGTTCAAAAGGCCCTGGTCGGTGTTAATACCTACATTTTAAGCTATACAAATTGAAAATCGGTTCATTGGTTCGATCTCTAGCAGAGAGCAAAAGTTTTAGCCCATTTGGCTTTCCGTGTCAAGAATATTGTAGTTACGTTAAAATAGCCTGCGAAAGGCGCTAGGCCTTGTCCAGACCTACGTTTTAAGCTATAGAACTTGAAAATCGGTTCAGTGGTTCGGTCTCCAGGTGAGGGCAAGGAGTCCCAACAACAACAACAACAACAACATGAAATGACCATGCTGTGGACGCCGAACGGTTTGATTGTTGTCATTAAAATTTGTAATGTGGTGAAATAGTTACGACACGACCCCAAATACCGAATTTCGTTGGTCTATGTCAATTCTGGGCGAGACTATAGGAGTTCAAAATTTGACGTTTAACATGGATGTTCATGCTGAGGCTTACATAAGGACCACATTAAAAACAGGCGGTACTATCTTCAGAGTGATAAGATAGGCCTAGGACAAATTTGCTAACGACGTATAGTTTTAGTAGAATTTGTTCAATTCTATTTCTAACCGACTTTCTGTGTGACTCAAATTTCCAATTATAATAAATTACGTATCAGTTCCAAATATTTTGTTCATTTTACTTTTTTTTTAATGAGAGTGTTTATTTTTATTTTTTCCTTATTTTGATATTATAACCAAATGAAGAATTCCTGGTTTTTATTTATTCCTACCCGTATCTATCTCCATAACGTTGTATATCCATGATGTTCGTTCCATGCACTTAATAGCTCCTTCTGGAGTTAGTTGAAAGCTCTTATTTCGTCCGCACTCAACAATCAGCCACCTCTTCGGGCTGTTGCGGCTCATGTCTCCCACAATCCTTTGCATATATATCCATCGGTAGTCGGGTTTAGGTGTGACGTCATTTCCGCTCATTGGAACGTTGCGTTGAGTTTGTTGAGTTCCGACTGTAGTTTTGGAAGGTTTGTATTGCTGATGTAGCAACTAATGGTACGTGTGACGTCGAGTACATGTGGAGCTGAACTGTCTACAGTGGTGGACAGTTATGATGAATTAGTTCTCTGGTGTTCGAAAGCTCTCTATGTCCGTGCCGGAGATTATGTGTGCAGGCGGTGAATTCAGCTGAGACAAACTGTCCGCGATGTGTGGTTGTCCGTGCGATTATTGAGAGCGTGCGAGATAATGGCTTATCAACTAGTTCGGACGGAGGCATCAAGCGATGGTCTGTCAATATCTGTCATGGTACCGTAAAATAAAACAAATCCGCTGAAACTGAACCTTGGTTGTAGTTTCCTTCAGCGGTAGTTGTTGGCGGTGATAAACGGTTGATCACCGTTGGTGTCGAGGGGGGAAGAAGGGACGGGGGAGAGGAAGAGCCGTAACAGGTTGGGGCGCCCCAAGAAAGCCTGAAGAGGGCGTAAAGCTTACCCAAGTTCAACTTTGTTTTAAAAAATTCTTTTTTTTTTATTGAGTTAGTTTAATGAGTGTTGTACTGTCTTTAAAGAGTGTTGGACTTACCTTTCGTTGTGGATGGGGAAAAAATTGCCAGTCCCCTCCCCCCAGAAATTACGGCCCTAGGGAGGGTGGAGGTAAGGGGAGCTACCCAGCCGGGTTTATGGGATTGATGAAGGCTTTTTAAAAGTTTCAGACTGGTAGAGAATTAGATTTTTGTGTCGCGTTGTCTTAAAGGCATACTAACCTTTTTAGATTGGTGTGCTATTGTTTTAATTGCTGTTATTTGTTTTAGGGAGCACGAACCCAAACTGTGCTATCTGCCCCTCGGCGATGAAAGGAACTGTTTCAGTAATCCGACCGGTAACGCTGCCATAGTTAACGATAGACTTGAAGCAGCAGCCTGAGCCACAGTTTCGAGTTGAAAAAACTAGAAAAAAAATTGTTGCCGCAGATCCGTTGGCTCTGGTGACGATTGCTGCCTCTACCAGTACACTACACCCTCAGTCCACTACACTACACTCTCGTCCACTACACCCCCAGATTCTCTACAACGGTACTTTGGATACTTACAGTACCTTCCTAAATGACCGAACAGAGCGAAACTAACGCACCACTGTTGGTAACAGTTTGGCTCATTCCCTACTAATAGCCGTGTACAACATACGGCTTGACTGACGTCAACCATCATCAACGATGAATCTGTTTCCGGCAAAACTGTTACCTCACGCATGCTCAAACCTCCACCACCGGGAACCACCTCCCTCCCCTCACATCTATTAGCCAATCCTGGTCAAATCCATTAGCTAGGTCTGGTCGCGGTGAGGTATGACGTATCGACTACTCTGCTGAGTTTGTTGAGCTATAATTGTAGTTTAGAACGGTACTGAACGACTGACGCAACTTCACTGCGCACGCGCGACGTCAAGTTTGGAGCCAAACTGTCTCTAACAGTGGTGCGTTCCGTTCGCTCTGTTCGGTGGTTAAGGAAGGTACTGTTCGTTTTTCATTAATCATGAGTAAGTTTTTCCTGGTCACCTTCTTGTTTTAGTTTACCTTGCAGATACCTTCCATACGCTTCTTAGAAGTTTCGTTTTTAAATACAAACGAGTTTGTTGTCCGTGGTGAGGCCGAGTTCTTGCTTGGTTGCGCTCAATTCGTTGGCCTGGCTACTCGTTAAGCCGGGCACGTCTCGCGACCAACGCGAATAATAGGATCTAGGGTCATAATGGTAGTTCTTCTCTCTATAGCTGCTCAGATTGACATGTCAGCTTTTGCGATCTTTATTACGGATAATAATTTATGGAGGGAAAACGGTATTACGAAGAAGAAGAAAAAAAGAACGGGACTCTTCCGTCCTTACTGTGTTGAGCGACATAGAGCAAATAAGCCCCCCTTTCAACCCCCCCCCCCCCCCCCCCCCCCACCTCCCCACCACCCCCAATATGCGACGTGACGGTTAAAAATGCTTCCGGTTAAATTTTTTATTATTCAAAACTCAGTTTTTTTTTAGCCATGAATGATGCATGGCATAAGTCAAAAATTAACAATACTGAGAAAACGAAGGAAGAATACGTTACGCGCATAGTAAATGCAAAATTTATTGTCAGATAATCCACCTGCGCTGCCTATTGCCGCAAGGGCTTTTTTTTTTTTAAAGACGCGTCCTAGCTTCCAACATGTAAGCGTTGCCAGACTATACAAGACCGAAGAACAGCAACATGGACGTAAACGTAAATAATTACTGTTATGGATTCGAACACCACGCTAATTCTCATCCGAGCCTGCAGTAACGCGTTGCCATAGCCGCAGTCAGGTCGGAGTAACTACTTACCCCCACCCCCAACTCCGACCACCAGATCCCTTCACTCCAAGGAAAATTATACGATCACTACTATAGCTGTTCACTGTCAAAACTGATGAGTAAAAAAATTTAAAGATACACTCCGCCTGCTTTATAACAGCCACGCGCCGAACTCCATCCGCGCATATTACCATCGCACTGTTTCGTGAGACTCTGCGAAGTAATGCAAGGCCAACTAAGATAGTAGCTGCTATCTCAGTTGGCATTGAGCGTAGTAGACGAAACCACAGGGACGTGCCCACGGGGGGGGGGGGCCGGGGGCTCTAGTCCCTGCCCTCATTGCAAAGTGCTCCTTTTTTCTGAAAAAGTGACCTTTTCCGAGTGGAGCGGTGGTGTAAAAAAGCCTAAAAAACGCAAAAAAAAGGACGATAACGGCTAAGAAACTGGTGCAAAGTGAGGCAGAAATGGTTAAAGTCCCAGAAGAGGGGGGGGAGGGTATAAAGAGGTTAAAACACCCAAAAAAAAGTCCCAGAAAAAAGTTCTTCCCTGTCCTCTCAGGGGCCTGTGCACGTCCCTGCGAAACAACACGAATGCAAAAATTGGGTCGGCACAAACCGGAATAATTTTCGAATTTTAACGTCACAAATTTATACATTTTTAGGGTAGCATCTTATAATTTTCTTCGGCGATCTATTACTGTAAATAATTATTTTAATTTTTACCGTGTTAGTCCTTTAGATTTTTGATCTCATGGTAATTATTAGTCAACGATTAAAAATTAATACATGCATGTACACAGATAAAACGTCAAAGTTATTATAAGCGCGCAAAGGATCATTTAATTTCAGGATGCTAATAATTTAATTCCCAATATTCAACAGAAAATCTCTTAGACGCCACATCTTAAAACGGATTGTTAGCAAGGGACCGAGTAACGGTAAGTAAATAGAACTTCGGGGCTGTACTTGATGTGGAGGATCGAGAAAAATGGCGCTGGGAGGAGTGCAACTTTAATTTGTAAAGTTTATATTTTTTAAATCTTTTAAATTTTGAATTTAAATTTTGTTTAAATTTAAAAAAATTTAATTTCTGAATGATATTTTAAGATGCGGACCTCTGATGAAACTATTACCAAAAAGCCTTTCTATTACCATTATCTGGTAAGCCTTAATGGTCTTAGCGCTCTTAATCCTCATAGACCTCCGTAGTGCTCAGCGTACTTATTTTTCCCTTAAAATGGCGAATTTAGTTTCCAGCATGATTCTGGGGTGTTATGTAGGATAACCTGAATGGCGATAGTTGCAAGTTACCACATTATTAAAGAAGAGTTGCCGTTTAGATACATTATTAATATCAGCTGTAAATCTTAAAATCGATGCAAACATCAAAATCTAAAAAATAAATAAGCATAGGAAAAATAATTCAAACTTTAACCAGTACCCCGAAAAACAAACCGACAACCATGTGTAACAGCCATGAAGACACGCCACAGCACGAAGCCAACACTTAACGGTGCGCCTTGCCATTACATGAGCTGCTGCGCGCCCGTCCAATTGCCGCGTAGCACGGGAATTGACCGCGCGCCAACAGCTACGCTGCGAGAGAGGTCAACTGTTCAAACCGCTTAGATACGGTCTAAGGCAAGCTGGAATAGTTTGCTCCAGCACGTATAAAAGGCAAGCTGGACAAGTGATCCTTAGTTACTGTTGGGAGCTCAGACCGGATATATCTAACTCCTGGACTATTAGGGTCAGAACAAGTTGGAAACGTTGGGCTGATGCCTAATATGTGGCATTCTGTACCTAGTCCCCTATTGTGTGCGCAGCGCATCTTGAGTCCTGTAGGTATTTTATGAGCGGCTACGTCTTCCTGGAGGAAGCGGCTTTAATCGAAGACCGCCACTGTTTTTGTAACCATTTTGGATATCAACAAGGCACTCTGCTACTAAAAACATACAATCGATTATCTGTGTTCGTTTTGGGGCGAACTCAAGATAGGCCACGGACACTATAGCTACGTAGTATAGAATAAATTAAAATTGAGTTTTTATACTTCCAACCAATCGCCTATTCCCTGAGCAAATACATATTTTTGGGGGCCGTATCCTGGAATTTGAACCGAGAAAATATTTTTTTCGGACAAAATTACACTCAGGCCACAAACCAACTTCGGGTGGCAAATCTGTGGAACCGGCCAGTGTCTGCGTGCTGGTCAAACCATTCGAGGGAGCCAAATTTTTCGTTTTGGGTGACAATGATTTCCGAGCGAAAATTCTGGGAAATGGAAAATAAATTAAAACAGCTGTAAGGAGCTTGGCCTTAGAGATAAATATCTGGTGTCGGGAAATTACAGGATAGTGCCTGCAGTCAGTGACTGCGTGTTGGACAAAAGGGACTGCAGATGTACAATCAAGTTTCACAGGAAGTACTGTGTTTGTGTTTAGACGTTTGGCACAGATAGGACTGTGGGGGTGAAATTGTAAATTCAATGGTTCGGCTCAACAAGTTGTTAATAATGATGAATTTACTTCTACCTCCACAACTTCGAATTTACAAGTATTTTAACATTTATTGACGTCGAAACAAACGAATTTAGTCCTACCGACGATAGCTTCGACCGCGCGTGTTTCACGTTTAGCGAATATGACATTTTAGCGCCAAAAATGTTCTCAATAAATAGACGGTTTGGCGCCAAAACATTGGATACAGTTTCTTGCCAATCGAATGCTTTGCTGTACTGTTGATCACCGAATCCTTCTAAACGTGGATATGTTTCCAATCGTCGTTCTTGTAGAACTCGGTAATGACACCTTAATTACAGAAAATTAGATAATGTATGCAATTTGGTTTGGAACGTACAAGGCGATCATTACAAAATGTGCAGAAAGATTAGCAACAAGAATGCAATCTGCAGGCGTTATGGAGGTGACGATGAGTTGCACCTTGTAGGGACAGCCAGAAGATGCTATGCCCAGGAAAGGAAACCTGATGAGTGGATGTGTGGGAATTTTGTATGCAAGTGCACGCTTCACGTTTTTTCTTCTTCAAATTATATTCACCACGTGTGTACATTGGAAATCAAAACGGTCAGGAAGCTGGAATCGAAACTGAAGAACTGCTTCAGTAAGTTTCTCAGGTGGAGGCTTGGGCATCACGTGGGTGCATGCGTGGTTACCCAAGGAAGAGGTTACTCAGCGAGTAGTCTGGTCCGTGGAGAATGGAAGAGGTGCGGTAGCTATAAACACGTTGTAAATATGTAGATAGGAGATTGTGAGCCATTTTTGCTGCGCAAAATAGCAGAACTGGACCTAAGGTGTGAAGTTATGTGTATGGAAGTTCGATCGACGAAATTGTGCTTCCAATTCTGATCTGTCACGTAATGATGCAAGAGGATTAAACATTGTACCTTCGTTTATGCATTTATTTCTTATTCCTTCTCTTCTCTTTCAAAAGTGTTTTGTTGTCGTTGTTCGGCCCAAAGTAAGGGGTCCTGAAATGTTTCAACAAATCCTGTTACAACAGCGGGCTTGTTGAATTGTGTTAGGGCCATTCGATGAAACTCTGTAACGTAGGATGATTTTGTAATAAACGGTGAAGATTCCATATTTATAAACTTGTACTACATAGTAAAAAGTCACCGCATTGTAAAGTAGGCCTTCCTTTGCCCAAGAAAAACTTAGGGGAGGGGAGATGTAACGGCCGTTACATGGAAGGCACGCCGCAGTACAAAGCTAACACTTCGCTGCGCGCCTTGCCATTACATGAGCTGCTGCGTGCCAGTTCAACTGCCACCTAATACAGGAATTGACCGAGGGCCAACAGCTATGCTGCAAGCGAGACTAACTGTTCAAACCAGTTAGATCCGGTTTGCGGCAGGTGGTGCGTCACGTGACGTAAAGCCTTTGTGGGAAGCCTTTGCTCCAGCACGTAAAAAAGACGAGCTGGACAAGGGATCCCCGAGTTGGTGTTGGGGGTTCAGACCGAACACGTTTAGCCCCTGGGCTACAAGAACAAGTTGGAAACAAGTTGGCAGCGTAGCCCCCTAGCTATACAGTAAGGAGGAAATTAGAACTGAGTTCTTATACTTGAAACTAATCGTCTATTCCTTGAGCATTTACAGGTTTTAGAGTCTAATTGAAACCGTTCTTGAATTTAACTCTGCTTCACCCTACCTACTCTCGATCTCGACGTGACACTGCATGACGTGACAAACAAGTTCGAATACATTGATAATCCTACCTTAAATATTTTAGGTACTTCAGTGTTCGAGTCCCTGTTCAGGCTCCACTTATAATGGGAACATGGGCCATTCCAGAGTTCGAGTCCCTGTTCAGGTACCACTTATAATGGGGACTTGGGTCATTATTCCCAACAAAATATTACTCACCGGATAGCTCAACATTCAGAGTTCGTTTCAGGATTGCGTAATCAATTTGCACACCTATTTGGCAGACTGCAAGACGCGGCTCGCTAACGAAGCGACCAGCCGCACTTCTTACCTCTGACAACAACCATAACTGACTGACCGCGGGAACAACGCTGCCGCTTATGACAACAACAAAGAGGCTTACGATCATAACAGTCATCTGTAGTAGTGAGGCAACGTGGCATCGTACCAGACCGGGAGCAACTAGTGAGGTTTTTGATACAGAAAAGGAAGGGTATTAAAAAAGGTAACTACAACACATAGATTATTTGCGTCCCAACTATGATAAATCTACCCTTATCTTGGCCAACAATACACAGCCCAAAAGCTACAAACAAATGATCAGTTGAAAACGAGAAAGGGAAAAGCGAAAAGGGTGTAAACGCCCAGCAAAAACCAAGCCGACACGACTAAAGAGCCACAGGAGAAAAAAAAAACATAGAAAATGCAGCTGAAGAGCCACAGAAAGTGTAAACACAAAATGCGGCTAAACAACCACAGAAAACAAACACTCAAAATATGACTAAAGAGCCACAGAAAAAGAAAAAAAAAACACGGAAAATTCGACCGAATAGCCACAAAAAAATGACGTCGAATCCCCGGCTGGAGAAAATATGAATATTACGCAGATAATAGCCACAGAGAATACTAAGCTTTTTTTCCTTTTCCGCCCCCCCCCCCCCTCCCTTCCTTTGCCACTGGGTGCACCAATAGTACATCAAATGCCTTTCGAAGATCAAAACGCAAGGCCGGCGACAAAATTCCTTGGTCTGATACGAAATGAGTTTTAGGACCCCGTTTTTTTTCTAGTGGGTCTGGGAGAGCACCATAAGCTCCGACAGCGGGTCCTGGGGCAGAGCAAGACCTAAAACTTAATTTTAAGTATTATAAAATTCACAAAATATAACGTCTGCGATGTCTACAAATGTAACAACTACAGTTGGAGTTCCCCGGAACCGGTACAAATTGTTCCCCCACTCCTATAGTTTGTTCCACATTATGCTTTCAGAAAACTGACTGTATGACGCCACGTTTCATGCCGGTACGAGTACAAAAAACACGTAAATATCCCACTCGTAGACTGTAACAGTAACTGTTTGGACTCGACAAGTGTGATATTCACAAGTTTTTGCATTCGTATAGTGCAAGGAAACGTGGCGTCATATAGTCAGTTTTCTGAAAACATAATGTGGAACAAACTATACTGTCGCGGCCCTGTCACTAACGATGGTACCGATGTAGTTGCGAATAAATACGATCGAAGAGTGTTCGTCTGCAGGGAGCCGATGCGCCAACCAAAAAGCAAGAATGGTCAACGCAAACGTGCGGAACGATTTTGCTGCCTAAAAAAAAAAATGGGAAAAAATGGCGTTCTGACTTTTCTGATCCACGTCAACAAACCCCGGGCACTCATCCCAACTTTTACGCCAAAGCTAACAACACTCACTTACGTTTCGTACAGAACCCTTTTAGGCTGTTTTTTTTTTTTTTTCTGGGCACTTCAGTGGCGGCTGCCGCCTTCTCTTCCCAACACGAAAAACAAGATGGTTAATTTAGTAGTTTCATTTTTTCATCCCTCTACCCCCGTTCGCTTAGTTTCGCCCACTGCCACTAAGAGACCGGGGGCTGCTTTACTTTTGGGATGACGTAAGGATGATTAAAAAAATTCTACAGAAGGAAATGTAGGTCGTGGCACAAGAAAAGCGAAAACGCTGCATTTCGATGATTGTAAATAAGTAAACCCCCGAAAAACTTGTTCATTTTGGACAAGTTTCCTTACAGAAATAGTAACTGTCGGTGTGGAGAGCTCCTTACTTAAAGGGATACACCACCTACCAGCGCCATTTTTCTCGATCCTCCACATAATGAAGCCGATGCTGTGAAGAGTGATTTCTTAGACCTAAAACGCGTGATTTTTGTTGTTGGAGGAAACAACGTTTTTTTAAGCCTAAGAAATCCGCTTTCCGTTGTTTTTCCTCCATTTTTATGTAGTGCAGCTTGTAGTTATGCCCTCCAAACCCATACTGGTGTCAATCTGGTGACAATATGGCGGCAAATGTCACTGCTCTATACGCGGAAGGCGACCAGCGCGAACTGT
>JAHWFP010016857.1:0-10208 GCA_023313725.1 Lithobius niger | reverse complement strand
AGCACAAATGTAAATGAAAGGGTAAATACATGAAGGGTAAAAAAAAAAGTCAGGGTGCAAAAAGGTATTCCAGACCAAAGGAGAAATAAATAAGCCAAAGCGCTGTAAATAATTTAAAGGTAAATTAGAAATAAATCATCTGCCAAAATCACAGAGGGCGCGGAATTGTACCGACGTTAACTCCGAAATTTTTTAAAATTCTGACCCCTCTGTTGGACCCGGAATTACAGTAACTCCGGATTCGTGATTTGCTTTTAAAAGTGTCTGAAACAATCCGGAATTGTAGTAACACGCTTTCTGATGTTATATGTATAGCCGCAGCGAGCGCGAGCGAGGCAGGGACGTTAATTAATCATCAACAAAATCAGGAGTTACGGTAAATCCGTGTTACAATTCCGAATTATTTCAGACACTTTTAAAGCAAATCACGAATCCGGAGTTACTGTACTTCCGGCCCACACAGGGGTCAGAATTTTGAAAAACTCCGGAGTTAACGTAACTCTGTGTAGATACAATTCCGGCGCCCCAAATCACACACTAAAAAATAACGTTGTACCGTAATCCACCTTTATGCACGTAAGCTTCATCAGAGTGGCAAGACCCGGATTCGAACCAGCGTACCAGTCCATCAGCACAACACTACCGTAGCACCGTTGCCGATATGGCTGCTTGTCTACTGGAATAAAGGTAACTCACTGAATCCGTTATTAAAGCTCGTGTCAAACGGGAAGATTTTTACTCCCGACGCGACTGAAAAATTGGGTCGAGTCCAGTGATGGAACTGACCCATAGGTCGGTGGGTCAGTGGGTCAAATGGGTCACATTTTTATCGTGGGTCAAGTGGGTCATGAGTCAATACTGGTCATCCACCGACTCACTGTAATCAATAGTCTTGTTAGTGCTCTTCAAAAATTGTTGTTACTCTTTCAAAAAGACTTTCCCCCAGAAGGCTAAAAACCCTAAGTGCATTATGTATTATTTGCATACTGTCTTATTTTTTCATAGCGTGGGATGGGTCACGGACGGTGGGTCACATTTTGTTCTTTATCGGGTGGGTCAAGTGGGTCGTGGGTCAGGACTCGAGTGGGTCAGGTGGTGGGTCATGGGTCGAAAAAAGTAACCCACTTCCATCTCTGGTCGGGTCGGGGGGGGGGGTGTGTAATTGGCTCGTGTGACAGCGGGCAGACGACATGAGTTGGGAGTAATTATAGAGTCGTCCCGACTCGATAGCCAAGCGGCGCTGTTAGCCCCTCGGGGTACCGACTTTTACTCACGTGACTGCTAAAGAACAGTGGTGAACGCTTGACTACGGTGCCTTTGCCATAATCCCGTTTGCCACAATACAGTTTGACGACCGATTTTATGGCAATCGTCCCAACCCTTGAGCCGTTTACCGTTTGCTCAAAATTATACACTTCCCCTCTTCTGCTAAATTTCCCGTTTGCCATAATCCCGTTTGCCGTACCGACGGATTTCATGGCATCGTCCTAAAACCCAGTTTCAAGAAAAAATGTTCGTATAGTCGTCCAAACTGGGTATGGATTATTCACTCCCTGGCGCCAAATTTCTGCGCCATCTGTTGCCAAAGCTAGTTACTGTTTGGCATTCCAATTGAGACGCAGAGCTGCGTTATTTGGGCACATTAAAACTGTACTTTTGTTTTTAATTCGATGTTAACGTGAAATTTCTTCTAACTTTAAAAAAAAACCTTTTTCCTAAGGTGGTTTAAAAACAATAAAAATTAAAAATAGTGTAGTCACAATGCAGGCCTGGGGGGGAAGGGGGGTAGCTTGAGAGTGAAGATACACGCGTGGGCTTGCATTTAAAAAGGAAAATTTCGTCCTCTCCCCCCCTCCTCACTAAAAATTGTGAAAATTAAACTTTCACAATATAGGGACCACTTTTCTGAATCCAAATTCCAATTCTAAATTCTAAAATGTTGGTGTATATTTCGTAATATTTGAAAATTCAGAAAATTGTACAAGTTTCGTTCGGTGCATAATGTTGCCCCATATGTAAATAGTTTCATGTGTGGTATCATGACTACACTATTTTTGTTTTTAAACCAGCTTAGGAAAAAGGCTTTAAAAAAAGTTAGAAAAAAATTCAAATTAACATCGAATTAAAAAAAAAGTAAAGTTTAATGTGTCCAAATAACATAGATCTGCATTTCAATTGGAATGACAAACAGTAACTAGTTTTGTCAACAGATGGCGCAGGATCTAGCCACCAGGAGCGAATAATCCGTACGTAGTTTTGAATGGTAAGAATATTCTTTCAAAGTTCAATTTGAAATTAAACTTTATATAGGATTTATGACAAACGAGCATGTATGGCAAACTGGATTATGGATACTGGGTTTTGATACTCACGGCTCCCTGGATTATGGCAAACGGCAGAAGTCGAACGCGTTCCATGCACACCAGAAAAAGGGGTGAAGCTGAACGCAAACAGAAGCACTATAAAATGGTTTGTCGTCTGATGGCTAGGCTGCTCGTGTGACAGCCAACTAACGACACGACAAAATGTAGGGGAAATCGCTTCTTGCCCTAAGGACAGTCGTGTCTGGAGGAAAAAATATTGCCGTCTAACATGGGCTTATGATCACAACCAGGACTCCATTTGACCAATGTGCTCAGCCATTGGCAATAGAGAGGAAATACAAATACACTCATAAGGCTCAACGCAATAAAAAAAATACACATAAATTGCTGTTTGTATTTATTTACTAAGTAGTACAATGAAGGACTGGTTGCCAGTACGAATCCGGGTCACGTTACTGGAATGAAATGTAAGTGCCTAAAAGTGGATTATTGTACTGCGTTAATTTCTATGGTACGATTTTCTCTGATGGCTTATTTCCATTTTTCCTTTAGACGAAAGGGTACATAAGAATATAAAAGGGTACGAATTACAAATGTGTACAGGAAAAGGTACAAAAAGTACATACGTGCACGAAAGGGTTTATAAGTATAAAGAAATATGCGTATGTTTCACAAGTGTACGAAAGGGTAAAAAATGGCAAGAAAGGAGCATAAACGGGTACGTAGGGGTGTGTAAGGGTAAAGAATGGTAAATAAGTGTAAAATGATACGTTATTCAACGGTAAATAAGATGGAAAGTGTTTGTAAAGTTTAAAGTTAGTCTAATAAAAACCAATTTAGTAACCAAAACACTTGCAGTAACACAGTACTAAACAGGCCCGAACAAAAAAATCTAGTTCAAGCTACATGAACTCCACATGGATGATGAATGAAATAGGCATAGCCACACACAGAAGTCTTAACTCATGCTTCACACACACTGTAGAGGGTGAGTCAAGGTCAAGGTCATCCTCAGCTACTCTTCTGGCAATGTACTGGCTAGTGTAGAAAACTGCATCAAAGACTGTTATATTCTCAATAATGAATGGGATGGTCCAATGCTGCTTTTTCCAGAATTTGATGCTTCTTTTCCCAGAAAATAATAAATTAAAGTGAATTTTTATTTTAGTTTTGTAGCAAATAGCCTTCAGCAAAATTACCGTTTGACCTACGAAAATGAAAAAAAAGGAGTTTAACAAGTAGTATAAAGACAAGTAGTTAACTAACAAGCAAACAGTAGGATAACTAGTAGTTATCAACTGTAATTTCGGTAGTAGTTGTAACTACTGCTCAATTACTTTGATAGTAGTAGTAGTTTAACTATAGTAGTTGTAACTACACGTAGTGAAGTACTGCCCATCACTGCCCATCATTTTAAAATCGAAGTAAGAACCTCCAGAAAAAAAACAATTTTTCAGCCATGTAATCCAAAACTCCAGTTCATTATTTTCGTCACGCTTCGCTGAAAATACATTCTTTTAAAATATTGCTCATTAATTTTGAAAGGGATCCACCCCTCACCTTAAGCAATAAAAACCTGCGGAGAGATAGATACAACACCACTTTCAAAGGACAAGAAAGAGAAAAGATGCCAACAGAAACCAAACTCTACGGTACCCCAAGTTAAGAAGAAAAAAATATAATCTGCCCAAAATACGCAGAAAAAAAGCGCACCATTGCCAGATGGTCTTCGGGGAGGACCTTTTTTTTTTTTTAGGAAGCCAGACGATAGATATATTACGTCACGCTTTTTTGGTTTCTACTTACGTTTATTTTCTTTGGCCTTTCGGCTTCCCTCCACCTGTACTCCGTATGTCGTATAAATCAGGTCGCTACCGTTTCCCCTTAAGTAAACTGTAACAACTTTAAACTCAGATTTGCTGTCGCCAGTAGGGATAGGAGGGAACTTATTCATCTTAAAGGTTTACTCTTGCAATTTATGGTTGTGTATTAGCCTACAATGGTTGGCCTTTTCAAACCGTAGTGGCTGCGTACGCGTCCGACAAGTTATGTGCCTTTGGTATATTTCTTAAACAGGACGGAAAGTCTCGAGAAAGGCTTAAATAAATACGGATGCAAACCTATTTATTTACCTTGCCTTTTGAACTTAAATATAAGACTGCCTGAGCGGGGAATTGAACCCACGACCTTTGAAACAAAATGCCAAGGTCTCAGCGCCGGTACAACACGTGCATTTTTTGGACGCGCGGCTACGCTGCGGTGAAACTGCGGTGCCGTTACGGTGACGTATGTGCGCGTTCGTTTCCCTAACCTCGTGTACAAAAAATTATAGTTTGAAACGAATGAGACGATATTGCTTTTTTCGCCTACCTCTTGAACAAAAAATATATTTTAAAACCAATGCGACGAATTTTGGTACATTTATGTACTAATTTAAGACGTACCAGGGGAAAATGTTATACATCCTTTGCAGATTAACTAAAAGATTCGGATAAGTTCTTTAATTACTTCCCAATGAATCTTCAATCATTTCTGCAGCAACATTTCGTATTTCAAGATAGTTCTTTACTCCCCCAATAAACAATTCCATGTCTATTTTTTCGAAATTGGACGCCATTTTCGGCAATGCTTTTGCGGTAAACGGCGGACGTGTGCACCGCTCAAGTCACCCAAGGTACTCAGAGACGTAATTGAGTTTTTTTTAACGCTGCGGTACCGCTGTGTTGACGGGGGGAATTGCGGTGCAGAACGACCGTACGAGCGGCGGGCGGTAACGCAACGTCAACGCTGGTACGTGTGCAGTACCCAACAGATGTCACGTAAACCGAACCGCAAATGCGGTACCGCACGTGTGCACTGGCGCAACCGCAGGGTCGAGGACCGCATCAGTATGCGTCAGGGGTGGGATATTTGGGTTCAAAGGGAACGTTTAAGTATTGCGTCATTATTTTCAAGGATGTGGTTAGAGCATTTCCCTTAAAAACCGAAGAGAATAGAAAATACTTTACGTTACGAAAAAAAAATTGTAATGAAATTTGAGACAGTTTGGTCAAGTTTTATTATTCAGTCTGAAAGTGTGAACTGAGCAGAAGAAACCATAAGAGAGTTGAATTTATTGTATCCTTTTGGTACCCTACATAAATTTGTACGGAATATAGGGCCACCTTACAAGTTTTCATCGTTGCTTTTCATAACCTTAGTCTAGGCATTTATTTTGATTTGCTCCACACACACGATCAATAAAAAAAAAAGCTCTTCTTAAGTTTATTGTAGTTAACCAATGTGGGAGTTCGACTGCGTCCTCAACATTTAACCGCGTTTATTCCACTTCTGAAGGTAAAATGGGCGAGGATTGGTCATTTTTCATTCGGGTCACGCCCATCATAAAAAAAAAATGGCATCCTCCTAGAATAAGAAAGTAGTTCCTTGCGTCTCCTGATAACATAACAGCATAACGCCAGGATTTCAAAGTCCATTCAATCAGAAATGGCGACAATTTGTATTCAAAGCTATCCGAGACGCCAGAGCCCCACAGCCAACCCAAATCGCAAGACCTCCGTTTTTCCCAGCACACCCATACCATTCCCCATATCGTCTTTTAGCGTTCGCCTCAGCGGAAGTGGAGCGCGCCGTCGCCGGAAGTAGCGACGGCCGTTTCTTACGCAGGTCCGGAAGTGTGTCAAAGAGAAGTGCATGACTAACCCTACCCCTCAGGCTACAAATAAAAGCCTTTGTGCCCAAGTCTTTCGCATGCGAACACAACAAAACTTGTGGAAACCACATCCCACACAATGAAGCCATTTGTATGGACTTCACCAAGCATGGCTTTAATTCGCGCTCAGACAATAAACCACCCAAAATTTGTTTTTGATGGCAGAGTGACAAATAAACTTGTGTTTTGTTTTGCAAATGTCACTTTGTGTTGTTCCACCAGTCATGTTTGCAGCATGCAGAGCCAAAAATTCACAAATGAAGAGCATTGTCCCTGCATGCATTGAAGACGATGCCACATGACTGATTTCAAATGGAACTTTGCGACCTTAAACGTGAATACGACTTTAAAGGTACATTACAAAATATATATATGGCCTCTTCGCAGGACTGTAACTAGGTTAGGCCAGGTGGGGCAGTTCTCCAGGTCTCCCAGCGAAAGGGCACCCCCCCCCTTCCCTTCCCGCAAAAAAACAAGAAACGCTCGTGGGCACTAGCACTTTTACACCTTTTCTTTACACATGTCGACAGAACTCTGTTAATGTATGTATTCTGTATCTTTTTCTGTGTAATTTTAAACGAAGCAAGCAGTTTGCATTAAAGACTGGTCTTGTGAGGATACACAATAAACTAGTCGAGAAAGAAAGGAAAAGACAACTGAAGATTTATTATTTATTTACTACTCGCATTATTTCTAGTGTGGAGGCCAAGAAGCAATATTGTTTTCCCTCCTTGTATGTATGTTTGTGATCTCTAGATCACCACCGAGAAAGATTGAACAGCTACTTAGCTCGGCTGGAACCCGTAGCCAGTACCCGGCCCGGTAGCGCAGTGGTTAGAGCACTTGGCTGGTAAACGGGATGTCCTGGGTTCGAGTCCCAGTTGGGGCAGTTATCTTTTCTTTCTTTCTCAGATGAGTGTATCGTGTATCCTCACAGGGCCAGTCTTTAATGCAGACTGCTTGCTTCTTTTATCCTTTACCTTGTGATTTCTTCTTTATTGTGTAATTTTACGTATTTGCAAATATTTTTTAAAGATATCAAAGTGTCTTCATCACAATGTCCTCATCGACATTTCCAAGTGCATGATTAGTTAAAACTAGTATGATTATAATTATTTCACCTACACTTCCGTGTTGATTGCTTTATTATAGCCGAACGTCCCATGTTCTGTAAATATTATATAATTACTAATTTGTGTTCCCAAACGCATGGTCAGGATCCTAATGTTATATTATTAATCCTCATGATTACATTTATGCACAAACGTCGACAGTTGCCACTCTGTCAATTTCAGGACGAAGTCATTCCCAATATTCGAAAAGTTTGCTAGTGCAGGTGAGCATGACAACGTATTCACTGCATGCATCTCGTATCAGAATTAAAGACTGTTTACCCCCTTAACGAATTATACAAATGACATCCGATCAAAGTTATTATAAATAAACAGAATGACACATAATGACATAAAAGGTTTCACGGATGAAACTCCCGAAACTTACTTTTAGTTTAAAATGAATTAATGAAAGGCAAAAAACAGATTCAGCTTGTTATAACATGTAGCTATTGCAAAATGATAATACTCACAGTTCCTTACGCGCACCAAAATCCAAAGGTTTTTATTTAATCCCCACGAATTTTCGGCACTCGATATTGATTGCTTCCTTCAGGTTTGACCAGACTATTATAGAGTCTCGGTGCGAGTGTCTGAACTGCATGAAGAAGACAATCAGTATCGATTGCCGAAAATTCGTGGGTTTTAAGTGAAAACCTTTGACTTTTGGTGCTACGTAAGGAACTGTAGTATGAGTGTTCACCAAAGTAAACAAACCTGTTCATCCGTATTCCAAGAAGTAAAACAAACTTAATTTGTAGGCAAAGCCGGACGGTTGTAAAAATGTGTTCCCTGATGAACAGAAGGCACACAACAGTCGAATTTAATTTTCGTCAATGTTTTCCTTGTATTGTTCATAATTTAAAAGATTAAAAGCACTAAAACAACAATGACAAACTCAAGTTGCCCAGCATCGTGTCGCCATCTTGGAATGACGTCACACGGTATTCCAAGTATTGCGTAATTCTGATGTTTTTGGCGTCTCCAGTCTTTCCTCAGAGAAACATCAACATCATAAGGGTAAAGAAGAGGAATGTTGTAACTTAGATTTCCTCTGACACAATAATGATACTGAACGTTTCGTGTAGTTACAAGTTTCAGTTTTCCATACCATTAGTAAGTCCCCCCCCCCCTCAAACCCAACGTTCCAATCCGCCGTCGTGTCCTTCCCTGGTTCCTATGCATTACGATGCGGCAGGCAATTATACTTGGGAAATGTGAAATGTGACTAATGGCAATTTTTCCCTTACTGCATCTGAACTTAAAGGCACATAACTCCCTCCGGTATATTTTAACAGTTTCACTCGATACATTACCGGAAATAGTTTTATATAAACTGATTTACCTTTCATTTGCTGGTCTAAGGGTACGATGCAGATGTCAGTAGTGGCGCGTGAATGTTATTAGGCTTGTTTTAAATGGCTCGGTCCGAGCGGTATATAACTCCCGCCACATCGCTGGCAAGCCGCGGCCCTGGAGGAAGGATAATTAATCCTTCGCTCAAGTTTGCGACTTGGTCGTACAATGTGTCACGTTGCAGCGGCCCCGAAATGAGTATGACTAGTGTCTTAGAGCACTGCGCGCTGTGGTCGTTTCAACTATATTTTAGCGTAGGTGACGCAGAGTAAAGCGGCCAGAACGGAGGGATTTATGTGCCTTTATGTATGTATTCTGTATCTCTTTTTGTGCGTTTTATATATTTACAAACATTTTTGAAGATAACAAAATGGCGCCATTTTTCAATTACTGGGCCACGTAATCGATATTTCAAAGTGTATGATTAGTTAAAACGAGTAGGATTATAATTATTTCACCTATATTTCCCTGTTGTTTGTGTTATTTCTTCCAAACACCACGTATTGTGAAAATATTATATAATTACTGATTTGTGTTCGCGAACGTGTGATCAAAATCCTAATGTCATATTATTAATCCTCGTGATTATATTTATGCACAAACTACGGTGTTAAATACTAAATGTGCACTTTATGTATAGTTACTATCTTTGCAGTCAGCTGTTTAAAAAGGGAATGTCTCTAACTTTGCTGGCTAACCTTGGGCGACAAATGTATTTGGACCTTCTTCAACTTGTTTCTCATTTATGTATTTTTATGTTACAAATTTCGTTTCTGCACGTTCTCCTTCCTATTTTGCAAATAATTTATTATCATGCCGTGTATATATACGATTGAAGTCGTCTCTCTCCAGCAAAACTAAAACTATTAATACCTCCGTTCCTACTTTTGTATTTTTATGTTTTAACTTTGTGAACGAGACACAAATTAGATGCCGAAAATTAAATATTTGTCTACTTTTATGACTTGCAAGTATAAATGTAAACAAACGACGCCCAAACATTTGTGTTTATATTTATATTTCTATCACTGAAAGTAGAATGGTCAAATTCCTTGACTTGCAAGTTTTACTGCGTCAGACGGCTCCATTTACCTTAATCAAGAAAGAAAACTTTTTTCATACGATAATTTTTTTGCTCCTAATAATGTGGGGGGTGGGGGAAGGTTTTAAACTACTTCCCCGCAAGCCCACCAAGCTACGCTACGACTCTTCAACGCTACCAACTACTATTTTCCCTGGTAAAAATGGGCATTACTTTGAGCTCTTGTCATATGTATGTACCCACCACATACCTTGACTCTTTGTGTTGGACACGTGAGCAAACACACACGCACAAGGGTTCAGTCTCACTCTACGTTAACTTTTGATGAATCTACTCGTGGCAACACATTGACAGGGCGATGGGTGTTAAACGGGTCCTTAATTACAACATTTTGTACGCATGCGTCATGTTGAGTGGATACAGACCACTGAACACCAAGCATGGACGGACGCTTCGAGGAGTGACAAAGTGAACGCTTGATGGAGACTGATGAGAATTTGAAAGCACGGCCAGCGACGCGTGCATGATTGATTGGTATGATGACGATCGGAATGGGGTTCAACGGGTTAATCAAACTAAAGAAGGACTGGATTTCGCTACAATTCCAAGTTTGTTCTAGAAACATTTGTGGTCCCGTAAGATGGGTTGCCTTTGGATTGGCT
>JAHWFP010016850.1:0-22007 GCA_023313725.1 Lithobius niger | reverse complement strand
CAGTAGGGATGAATACTGTAGAAAAATCCCAGTAGGGAGGAATACTGGTGAAAAGGTTGGGAACTCTGTATTAAAGCACAGAATGTACAAACAATAACCATAATTGCAAAAAATTAAACCCTTTAGAATTGTCCTTTATATCCGTAACCTATGTTTAAATTACAGTTGTATTTTTCTATCAGTCGGATTTCATCGTTAAACCTCATTCTCGGGTTGGCTTTGAGTATTTTGCGCAAATATTTGTAGTATTTACACTCATGTATCAGTGCGTACTGTATTCACACAATCTAACTACACCTAACTTAGTGCCTACTGTGCTTCATAGTGGGCAGGCAAAGGACAAACGAGGCCACAGAGGAGTCATTGTCATTTTGTAAACTGAGAAGTTCAATCCAATATATCTTCTCTTTTGCTAATAATGAACTGATTTTGGTTTCCTTCACACGTAAACAGCTTTTGAGATCAACAGCATTGAATCGCTTTTCACTGGTTTTTTTCTTCTATAGTATGATAGGAACATTACCTAAATTTCTTACTTCAATTTTCCAAAAAATGTCTTATTTGACGCTTGCAAGCTTTCCACTCTGAGACAAAAGACGTAAGATTAGATTTGAAGATGACAAGACATCTGGGCAAGCAAGGCTATGGCTAGGGTTGAAGATAACTGGGGCCTGAGCAACAAGGCTATCGGACACGGTTAAAGACTCAAAGACGCCTGGAGCCTGCGCATCGAGGCTAACTGTTCTGAAGAACACAGCTTCCTTACCTAGACACACGCTAGTGTGTCGCGCCAAGTTAGGTAACAAACATAACATCGATTCAATTGTCGAGGACATAAGCCATTGAACCGCGACGCCATAGCGTTAGTGTCTTATATCCTGAAGCATGGTTCAGTGAAGCAGAGGCACACTTCAGGTACTTGGGGAAAAATAATAATGCTACGCAAAAGCTTAAATTGTAGTAAAATACGGAGCAATGACCCACCTGAAAAAAAAATAATAACTTATATAAGAATTTCAGCAAAGCAGCTTTCAATGCAAAAGTTGACCCTCAATAACGTTGCAAATGTGCTATTAGTTTCTAGCTACTAGTTTCTACTTCTAGTCCCCTCATCCCTATGGTTATTCCCATGATAGGATGATTATTCACCCATACCGACATAGCGGGAAGGCTTCTGGTTTACAGCCTGGGGGTGTAACGGCAATGGCGTGGGAGAGCGCGTAAGTACAAAAGTATTGTTATAACCATTGTTAGTATTGTCGGCATCGTCTCTCATTGGACGGCCAAACTTCTGACAATGACAACGTGTACACTGATGTGCGTATGTAGACACACGCTAGTTTGTGGTCACAAATGAAACCACGTTGCCAACGAAATCAAGAAACACGCTAATGTGACGCCCGCCAACATGATAAACGATAACACATATCCAGATAAAATATATATGAGCATGGCGACCACTAGACACGTTGTGTCTTGACAGCTAAGGTAGTTTGGCTGTTTTCACCCATCCGAGGATAAATAATAATGCGACAGAAAGGGCTGAAACCTTTTTAATGGGAGAGTTAATTAGTCGCCTAACAACATAAAAGTCATTGTCAGTGCCTATATAAACACACCAAAACATTCGCCAAGTTAATCGTACCGAATAATACTTTGGAAATTAAATGAAAACTTGAACATTGCAACCTAAAGTAGCAATGTTATAGTTTTCATTTTACCATGGAACTATTAGTCGGTGCGATTAACCTGGCGGATGTTTGGTGTGTTGATATCCCTCCTTTGAAGGGCCGAACCATTCGGAACTTGGCGGTCCCTTTTACCAGTTTTGGTTTTTGATATGATTTCTATGGCCAATCGGATACCGATCGGAGGCAAGGATTGTTCTGTCCTGCTCCCGATTTCCGGTTGCGGCGTTTCGACCTGGATTTCTGAGAAACTGAACAGAGCATCATGTCTAATACGCCCAAATAAAATTTAAAACGGAAAAAAAATTAAGAATAGACACGTCAGAATTCGTGGAATAATAGAAATAGTTTTCCTATGGCCTAATGCCGTCTCTTCCACAAAACAACGCTGAAAGCTATGTCAGCGCTCCCTAAATTTTTTTGTAGTGTGTGATGTGCAGTAAATTATTATTTTTTTGAGTGAAACTCTCAAATTAAATATTTCGACGCTTACAACCGTTACACGGAATCAAGTGACCTAGAAAAAACAAACTGTTAAAGAAAAGGGACAGTGACTCTAAAAGTTGCTTGCGGCGATTTCCGAACCTTGCAATTCTAGGAAGGTCATGTGTTACGCATACAGTCGTGATAACAGTAATTTCCGCAGTTGAAGTCCGCCAAGAAACCGACAGTTCACCTTTTTCTTTGGTTCGTTCTATTTCAGCATCAATAAAAACTAAAACGAAACGGCCAATAAGTTACCTCAAGCTTGCAGAATTTCTAATTCAGCATCGACAGACCGATGATTGATCAACAGAACGAAGAAGTACAGGTAACGAAACACGAACAAGTATTATTCCAAACACAAAATCGGGAACAGCGAGCGGGTTTTTGGGGCAAATAAGTAGGAATTGGACTTTTGAACATCGAAAATAAATAAAGAATTACAAATAAAAACGTCAAGTGTGCCGTAAAAAAGGGGTTATATGATTGAAGTTTCATTTTACTTGTTAAAATGTACACGGATAAAAATTTGTGATTTTTAATTGAAATAATCAAATGTACAATTCAGAAAATTGGATCTGTTCAAGTGCTGTTGTGTTTTACGTAACGTATATGATTGGTAAAGCACAACAGCACTTAAACAGATGCAATTTTCTGAATTGTACATTTGATTATTTCAATTAAAAATCACCAATTTTTATCCGTGTACATTTTAACAAGTAAAATGAAACTTCAATCATATAACCCCCTTTTTACGGCACACTTGACGTTTTTGTTTGTAATCCGTGTACTTTTTTTACGGATATGGTGTCGCGCTATAAAGGATTATGCATGCAGTCGATTGTTGCATGCACGAAGAATGGATCTGGAGTTTGCTGAGTGGCATTGTTCTCTAAATACAATGGCTAAAACAATGTAAAACAATCAAAATGATCGTTTAGGGTCCCGTAACTCCGGAATGGATGGACCAATTGAAAAAATGGACCCTGTAAGGTTGAAGCCCAGGGAAATTTCTGGCTCAGATCATGTTTCAGATTTTAGGTAGGTGCAGTAGTTTTTTCTGAAACCGTGTCAGCCAAGAACAAGAACAACAACAACAACAACAACAAGTGAACAGTTTTCAAATTTACGTGTGGCTTCCTACGTTTACTCTTACACGGAATTGCATAAAAGTTGGTGTAAAGTTTGGAAAAAGTTGCTGTCTACTATCTGGCCAAGTTTGGTCGAAATATATTGAATAGAAACGGAGAAATTAATAGTTTTAGTTTTGCTGGAGAGAGAACTTCAATCATATATATACACGGCTGTGTATGATACATCGCAAGGAAAAGTTTTGACGAAGCAAACTGCCAGCATTAAAGTATGACGCAGAAATAAAGTTACTGTTTGGTTAGTAAATTTTCAATTCCTCACCGAAATTAAACCATTTACTCGGCCGAAATCGTTTAAGAAAAACGTGTTTAAGTGGTCTTCAGATAAAAAAACGCTATCAAGTTACCAAGATTGTTCATCATTTACGTCGTTAAAGACTTATGATGTGCGTGTGAGTTTGTGTGTTTGTACTCTACTCTTCTGGAACCAAAGGATCTACAAAGATGGGGGTAGGACCAAATGGAAGGTTATTAAATTGCGCTTTGGCTAGGTCTATTGTTATCGCTGTAACGTGACGATATCACCCTCAAATACGCGAAAAATCCTGCAAAAATCACGTCAAAGTTTTTTTTTTTACCCTAATGATGTTTGTTCATGACGTCATAGTTTGTTTATGCAAACTGCCTCGAGCAAAGCTAGACGACGCCAACGAAACGATGGATGTTGCTAGTTATGAGTTAAAGGGACACCCGGCCTGCCTTATAACATGCCGCGTGCCAAATTACAGCTACGCGCAGATCATCATCCGAGCAATTACAGTGCCAAGGTCGGCTGGGGTGGTAGCTGCGTTCCTCGCATAGCTGGTGTCTCGGTTGGCTTTGTGAATAGTACACGAGACAGAATCAAGTCAACGATTGTGTCGTCATAAACCGGAATGATTCTCCCATTTTAAAATCACAATTTATAATTTTCTAGGCTAGTGTCTTATAATTTTGCTTCAGCGATCTATTGGAATAATTAATTTTAATTCTTACCGCATTAGTCTATTAGATTTTAGATCTCATGGTAATTATTAGAAAATTAGTAGATGTACACACAGAGATGAAACGTCATGATTATTGTACGCGCGCAATGCATCATTTAGTGACGGATCGTTAGTAAATAGGTACCATTATATTCAACAGAAAATCTCCTAGAGGCCACATTTAAAAAAGGATTTTTAGCAAGGGAAACACTAACGGAAAGTAAATAGACCTTTGGGGCCGTACTTGATGTGGAGGATCGAGAAAAATGGCGCTGGGAGGTATATCCCTTTAACGTGAACAACTTTACTTTCATTGTTGCAGTAGTTACCTGTGTTTTTATTTTACTACTTCATTTTTTTTTTACCTTTTTTTTTTAAATCTTTATAATAATTCTCGACTCCCTACTGAGCTGATTAGAAAAGAGCTTAGAAAAAAGTAAAACCGCCGGACAATCACTTCTCCCCTCCTCACGCTCACATTGCGAGTGGACTCTCCCATTCTACCGGCCCCATAAAACAGCAGCCAGGCGGGAGTGGTCGATCAAAACCCGGCACGTATGTACGTCGGCGAACAGGTTCAATCGGAAAAATTTCGGGAAGAGTACGGGCAAACGTGACGTGAAAAGTGTGTCCGTAAAGTTAATTCATGGCCGGCCCCGTGCATAGCACGGGCTTCCTCTAGTTTGTTATTAATCGTGCAGTGTTGGACTTTGGAAACCCTGTTTTCCCATTTTACTGCTGTTATTATTGAATATATTTTTTCTTAAAGGGCAATTACATCCATTTTGACATGCATGTTTGACTTTTGGATAAACTAAACACAAGAATTGCGGTAAGAATACGATACTTACGTCCGATATAACAATTTAATTACTGCATCACCAAAACACGACACGGAGATCGCCATTGTTTTGCTGGAACGCTCAGAAATTAATGCCGACAGATGTCACTTTTCGATTTCGACTCGCAGCCGATTGAGATAGCTGTATTGACTGTGAGAAGCTCAAGCGTCTGACGGCCTTAGCTGGCCGGCAGTGTAGTGGCCAGCCAAGGCCGTCAGACGCTTGAGCTCCTCACAGTCAATACAGCTATCTCAATCGGCTGCGAGTCGAAATCGAAGGGATCCGTCTGTCGGCATTAATTTCTGCGCGTTCCAGCAAAACAATGGTGACCTCCGTGTCGTGTTTTGGTGATGCAGTAATTAAATTGTTAAATCGGACGTACGTAACGTATTCTTATCGCAATTCTTGTCTTTAGTTAGCCTATTGTGTAAGTGATCCAAAAGTCAAACATGCATGTCAAAATGGATGCAATTGCCCTGTTTAGTTTTTTAAGCAATAATATTGTCCGTCCGTCCGTCGCTTTCTTCTTGGTAGTGCAGTGTACTTTAAAAAACACGGCAAATTAAACCATCGTTGCTTCCTTGTAGGTAACAGGCTTTCTCAACGTTACTCAATGAAATAATAACATTTGGTTGATCGTCGCATTTAACCACAACAGGAAGACACGTAACCGTAAAAACAAAAGGATTGCGTTAACGACACACCACATTAGCCTTATTTAAAATAGTCTCGACACCGTGTTGCATGGATTAATGGGCCTATTCTCGAAGCCAGTTCTCCGTTAGCCACTACTTACGAAATTAAAACGGCTGGTAAGAAAAAATTAGGCCTAAAAGCTGAAAACTAAGTTTAAAATCCGTGGCAAAAGTGAAGTCTCCACACCGTATTGCATAAAGGAAAAGGACCACTCTCGAATCCAATTCTCCGTTAGAAGCTACTTACGAAATTAAAACGGCAGATAAAAATTAAGCCTGAAAGCTGACAATTACGCCTCAAATTTAAAACTAGACCTAAAAGCTAACAGATTTTTAACCAGCAATTGTGATGGTTACCTTTTTTAGATCATATAATAGAGATAGTTCTTGCAGTGCGTGACAGAGGTGTGCGCCTTGACATTTCGAAAGTGGCGGAAGTGTTAGAAGACCTGTTGTGACTAGGTAGCTGCATCCGCTTATGTTTTTTTTTTTAATTTTTTTTAGCCGTAATGTAGTTTAATTAGGATAAGCAACATTTTGAAAAGTAGGGAATCACAAGTCCAAAAATCTAGAAAAAAAAGTACAAAAATGCGGAATGGTTCCAAAGATGTAGGAAATAAGAAGAAAAAAATTGGAAATCAACGACCCCTGCATTTTTTTTTCCTTAAGCAGGGTTTTCAAGCTCTGATGCCGCTTCATATCAAATAAAGTAGGAAGCTGCAGGTTATAACTGAAGTAAGTAATAAAAAAATTTTCTGGGGAAAACCATATTGGTTCGATCCAAATGTTTGATAAAACGCCAAGTTTTTTAAAGGGTCAGCTTTGTAAAGTGGTGATAGACTGAAAGATGGCCCACAAAGTTTCTGGTCCCTATACCACTATCAGAAGCTTACTACGACCGATTTTCCCGTCTAAAGCAGGGTTCAAAATCGGCTATGGATTTTCAAAATTTTGCCGGTTACTCTGTACGAACATTTGGTTGCTCATTACTTACACCTCAACAAAATGCATGAAAAAATCGCGATTACCTTGTAACGTACCACCCGATCTCCGACAGACAAAATCATCGATACTGGAGCTCTTTTTCTCTGTAATAGACTGGTAGATGAGCCTTAAATGATTTTTTTTTATTGCCAGACTTATAGAGCAGTGAAACGACGTAGTATTATTGTGTATAACTCTATGCTGGAGCCTTAATGGGTTAGCTGCAAGGGGCACTGCAGAGAGAAACAGAAGGGCGTCATACTGAAGCCCATGCTGTGAAGAGTGATTTTTTAGACCTAAAACGCGCGATTTTTGTTGTTGGAGAAAACAACGTTATTTTAAGCCTAAGAAATCCGCTCTTCCGTTGTTTTTCCCTCCATTTTTATGTAGTGCACCTTGTAGTTATGCCCTCCAAAACCCATACTGGTGCCAATATGGCGGCAAATGTCACTGCTCTATTAAAAAATATAGAAATTTTCTATGCTGCAGTCGGCACAATGCCTACAGTCAATTGGTAGGTAAGGATTAAATCTAATTTCTGGATATTTTTTCCCTACACGTCAGTACAGCAGTAGTACGTTGGCCAGGGGCGTAAATAACGGAAGGGGGAGGGGGGGGTGGAGGGGGCGAGCTGAGAGGCCCGGTAAAAATCCTTGAGAAAAAATCTGTTAGCAGCTATTGTCTTCAAAATGTATGGAGCTACACAAAACGCAAAACAAAGAAAACAGTCGTAAAATAGAACCGCGGTCGTACGTTTTCTAGCAGGTTGGCGTAAAAGGGGGGCACAATAATTCTCCGCCCCCATGAAAAAAAATGTCCACTGATGTTGGCCTTCTACTGGATTGTGCCCCACTTGTAATTAGGCCTAGTTGTGTAATTAGCTTTATATTTGGGTAAATAGCCGTACAATTTGTATTATCGAAATTTTCTAAGCTATCTTCAGGCGCGCCCAGGAAGGCCAGAGTGGGCGCCTACGGGAATAATTTCTCCCTAGGACCCCAAGGGTCTTAGGGAGTCTTAGGGACTAGCTTAACCCGTAATTCTCTTCCTAGTGTGTTTCTGTATAGGAAGTTCCTCTAATCCCAATGCTCCTAAACCTTTGGAGGTTTGTCAGGTCCCAGCCGAAGCCTTGGTGCCAGAAGGCGAGAGAGACAATTTTGCTAAGTAAAAACCTAAACTTATAGCCAACTCTGCCTAGAGTTAAAAGATAGTCGTCGGCTAGTGAGCTGTAACTGCTAACCATCTAATTATCAGCTGCATTGTGAAAAATAAAGCATATAATAATTGGATGTCTACTGCTGCGATTTGTAATTTCATCAACTTGGCGGCGACAGACTAGCGTGTGGCTAAATATTGTCACGGTATGACAATCTCAACAACTGATGGCAAACCTTGCAATTGACCCCCTCTGCCCTATCTACGCCATCCGTTAGACTGAGCCCTGCTACCACTAAGCCAGGATGACCTTGGTATTTCACCTTTCAAGACTAATAATTTCATAAAGTTTTTCTGAGTGACGTTAAAGATTTCCTTTTTCGGTGAGATAATCTCGAAACGAACATTTACAAATGAACTGGTGTGATTAATGGAGACCATAGCCGTATCATTCACTTTGCTCACTTTATTTGCGTCGGTCCATGCTTCAAGCAGTTTACTTGATCGACAGAGCATTACAAAATCGATGTATTGATTATTAAGATGGAAGCTATATGAAATGGGACGTTTTGTGCTAGCGTCCTTCCGGCACCAGTCGCTTCTGCGCACGCGTGCTGTAATCCTTGCCAATTTCTGTTGACAGATTTTGAAGATGGGGAAAAAGTCTGCAAAGAAAGGCGGTTCTTAAACGATGGTCGGGGAGGGGTGGGGGGGGGGGGGGGTAGCAGGTTGTTTCCGAACTACAGCAGAGTTTGGAAAAAATAAGCGTTAGTGCGTTTTCTGAACGAAACAAAGCCCTTTGAGGGGGAAAATATATTTAGTTAACAGTATGATGCAGAAAATAAATATGGGTTGGGTCATACGTTTTGAAAATTTCTAATTCAAGCCATACAAAAAAATTTCTCGTTTGGAAAAAATCTTTATTTATTATTATTTCTTTTTTTTTTAGGGGGGGAGGGGGTGTTGGGGCCTGGGAGGCAGAATGGTCAAACTTTTAGCACGACTCTGACCCCGAAAAACCCTTAGTTCAAATCAACCCATGCCCACCCCTTCCTTCCCCCGCCCCCCTGCATAGTCGGGAAAAGAAAGGCCCTGGAAATGGGCTCGTGCTCATGTCGATTGGGGTATGTAATACATTCTAGGAATTTTCCAGAAAAATTGAACCTTGCCACCCAGAGGAACTTAAACTTTTCTCTTTAACCATTAGATTAGGGTTTTCCCAGTATTTTCTTGCAAGCGTTTTTCCAGTATTTCCCAATATAAATTTTTTTTCAGTATGTTCTAAATTAAACAATGTATAAATAAAACCTCCTAAAAAAACTGGTCTAGCAAGGCTTAACATTTATTGTTTTCAAGACCATATAATTTATATTATTACTTTTTTTTCGTTTAGGGTTTAACAAACGATATTATTTATTAGATAGTGATTTCTCACGGTTCAAAAGATATACTTTTTTATTTATTGTATTTACTTTAAACGACACTGTAGTTCGGGCACAGCATGCCATTATTTTTTCCTTTCGTATTTCCTGCCTAACGCTGCTATCATATGCGGTTTACCAACTCCAAAACGATAAATAGCTCCCTCATCCCCCTCCCCCTCCCACCCCCTCCTCCTCAATCCGGAAGAGGAAACAACATTTTGACAGGGATGACATATTTTTTGCTCAAAACGTGGAAGGTAGCCTACGATAACATCAAACTTTTACAACTTCAGTTTTTTATTTCCAAAAAACTTGAAAACGAGCATCTTGACTGTAAAAGCAAATGTTTTGAAATAAAACCCGTTGTAAATACATTTTACAGACATTTTAGCTGAAAACACAGTAATACGTTAAAAAAAAAAAGCAATGGCTGAGAAAAGATTTTTCCAAATACTAGCGTGTTTGTAAAGCCTCAAACTTAAGAGTGTATGCGCTGAGAATGTATGTACTGCCAAGGCCGGCGAGATAGAAGTTTTGAGTCTCGCTCCCAAGCTCCAAATCACAATCATTGCAATCAGATGATCCCTTTAGCAACAAGTGATGCCATACTAGCAGCAGTCAAGTATACTAACCAGTGCGAGAGGCGAACATGCAGAAGTAGGAAAGTTAGATGGGGGTATAAAAAAAGTTTCCGAAATTGGATAGGGGTGAAAAATTGATCAAAAAATTCGATAGACAATAAACTAAGCCATGTCAATTTGGCTAATCAAACGGCTAATTGGCAATGGTAAATTTGAAAATTATCAATGTGAAAATTTATAGATATGAAATTCCTCCAGAAAAAAGGTACAGATGAAGATAAGACGGTGTATAACCTTTTGTACGTTCACAGTCCTATGAAAGTTGTGATATCCACCCAAAACCAAAACTGGTAGAAAAACCCGCCAAGTTTAATCCTATTAGCCAAGTTAATCGCACCGAATAATACTTTGGACGTTAAATGAAAACTTGAAGTTGCTACCGCTAATAGCAATCTTCTAGTTTTCATTCAACTTTCGAACTATTAGTATGTGAGATTAACTTGGCTAATAGGATTAACCTTGGCGGCCTTTCCCTGTTGGAATGATATCACTACCTTCAAGGGCCGATCGTTTTTGGAAACTTGGCGGGTTTTTCTACCAGTTTTGGTTTTGGGTGGATAAAATCTCACTCGGTGAATTCAATGGAGCTACACACTGTTGGCATGGACGACGCTGGGGGGGGGGGGGGGCCCCCCCTCAGATCAAAAGCAAACGTTTCAACGAAGAAAATTACGCATACTTATTAAGAAAACTACGTTTACGTTAGTTTCTTTCACAGCGACAGAGGAAGGACTAGAAATCACATCAATGGAGCCCAGTAGCTATTGTGAAAGTTGTAAAATCGTACTTTTTTCAGCTGAATTTTAAAATATTCCCCCCCCCAAAAATGGGGTACGATACAGTTAAGAACGTTGGATGTGAGAAACAGGATTGCAAGAGTGTCATTTTGATTTTTTTTTGGGGGGGGGGGGGGACCGCAAAAGTAGAAATTCTCGGTCGCCTCCTGGCTAAAATAACTATAGTTATTATACCCCACTTTCGACTCCCCATTAAAGTGAATCTAATGTTTGTCCGCGACCTTGCTGGACAAATTTGATGCAGGGGAGACGGGGGGAAGGGACGAAAAATTCCTTGGCTAACTCAATGGGCCGAAATATCACCCAGAAAACTAGGTTTGAAAAAAATTGATGGCCTTAAGACCTCGAACGACAAGATACTTAAACTAATAGACGATCGTAATAACAAATACAACACGCTGGAAAAAGAAAATAAAGGAACTAATAAAGCAAAACGGAATAACCAACTTAATGAGGAAATGCTAAAATCTGCTTTGAAAAAAAACCGCTGAAATTTTGAAGTGCATCGAATTTGTAAACAAGAAATAGGATGATGTGATGGAAAAGCTAAAACACGAAAAAGAAACTGACAAAATACTTAAAGGAACACTCGACCAAATGGAAAACAAAATGCAGGATCAACCTGGGGGTAAAGGTGGATGCGAAAAATAAGCTGTTGAGATTTCCCGCTGCCCTCACATCACGTCTTTCATTGTGAAAAGACCTTTTGATGAACAAATTCAACCCAGACATCCATCATGAGCCTTCATGAAGTTTTCTCCTCTCCATTCTTAACGTTGTATTCGATTATTCAGACCACCTGTTCAGTACAAGCTGGGTTATCATTCTTCAATATTTAAACAAGTCATTAATGTATGTCAGTTCAACCCTGAAAACCTGGTTTCCTTTTCACTTTACTATACACCCCATTCCCTTTACTTTCCTTTAGCCAATTAGCTGTCATTTGCACCCATCTAGACAACACCTACACAGATCAGTGTTGCGCAAGGTGGTCCTACATTTTTCTCTCGGCGCTAAAAAGGCGCGCTAAAGATGCTGACTTGACAAACGCCGCGTTTGCTTCTCCGTCGAAGGGGCAAAGTCCGTTTGCTCCCATTTTCTTATATAGCGCACGAAGCGAGCGGTGATTTGGTTTGGTGATGTCACTTCGGGGCATGCGTAGAGAGAAGTTCGCGGTCTAACTACGCGATTGGGACCATCATTTTCGACGTCATTCGGGCATAAGGCTTAGTGCCGAATGGTTTACGGCGAAAGTTCCGTGAAAATTCCGTATTTTAAGTGACTGTTTATTTATTTATTTGTGTCGTGACGGCCTGTTGTGTTTCGGGGAACTGGAGACTGTTAAAAACACGGCGTCTTTTTTTTTTCCAATTTAAAAAGGTTAGCTCGTCTGTGTTGACAAAATACGAATTCGTCGGTCGAACTGCAGAAGGCATCTTTCAAAATGGCCGCCAGTCACGTGAGTTTTTTTTTTTTTACGCATTTATTTTTTTTATTTTTTAAGCGTAAATTTGAGATTGATTTGATAAGAGTATATATGCTGATTTTAAAATTTTTTTCTTCCTTTTCGCAACGTGACTACAGGCTTGAACTTTTTTAAAACAACCTTTCAGTAGAATTCGAATACGAACAATTATGATTTAAAATGAATAAATCCCTGAAATCGCTAAATCCTTTAAAAACCAGTAAATCAATTAGTTCTTCAGTTCTGTAAAACGTGTAAAACATGAACCAGATTTATCTCATAAATTAAACTTAACGAAATACAATAATTGTCAGTGAATATTAGAAGCTAATGAAATATAATTGCTAGTAAATAGTAGAAACTAAGTAAAGAATACAAAAGAGCCGATTTAAGTACTTTAAAAAATGACGAGTGAAGTATGTTTGAAAGAGAAGGGCCCTGAAAATGCCCTCCTGCTCACGTTGATTGTGGCATGTAAAAGTTCCTATATATTTCCTAGCAAAATTGTCCCTCTCCGTCCCGAGATAACCGTAACAGTTGAAAAGGACGTTAATTCTACAATTTCCTTTTATTTTTTTGAGCGGCGTGAATAGAGAAAAGCTATTCTGTTGTGTCATCATTGCTGCTTACTTGTCATGCTTGGAAGTCCACAAAATTGACTCCTTTGTGTTCGTTACTGAAAAAACAAAAATCCAACCATGACTACGTTTTTGGTAAATTTCTTTCTCCGAGTATAACTTGGTTTTTAACATGATATTTTGTCGTGTTTTGTTGACAAATCCAAAAAAAAAAAAATGGTGAAGGGGAAGAATATTCTGATGAACGTAGCTTTCAACTGTCAAGATTATTTCAAAACGGAGAAGGACAATTTTGTAGGAAATTTCTACCCCCTTTTACGCACTGGATTCGACATGAGCACGAGAGCATTTCCAGTGACATCATTCGTAGGCTTGACTTTACGCTACAATCTTTGCCCGAAAGGGGGGTTGGAGAGGAGTGGGGGGGGGGGGGGGGGGCAGGAAAATCTTCCTTCAGTTTTTCTGTAGCAACTAGTTTTTGTTTTGTAACGGATTATTAACACTGGCTACGAATTGAGCGTTAATAGGTACGGCAGCAAATAAAGTTAGACTCATTGTCACGCAAATGTGTTATTTTTGTGTGTGTGTAAACCTCAGCATGAACTTCCAAGTTAAACGTCAAACTTTAAAACCCTATAGTTTGCCCCAGAATTGAAATAGACCAAAGAACTTAGGGATTTGGCATCAAGACGTATTTCATTGCATCGAAATTTGTAATGACAACAATCGAACCGTTTGACCTCCACAGAGGGGCGCCGGAATTGTATCGACACAGCGTCACGTTAATTCCAGGATTTTCGTAAATACTGACCGGCTTGTGGGACCCGGAGTTACAGTAACTCCGGATTCTTAACTTGCTTTAAAAGTGTCTGATATAATCAGGAATTGTGGTAAGACGGAGTTACCCAACTCTTGAATTTTCTAAAATACGAACACCGGCAAGGGAACTGGGACCATAAATAACATCCCTGCCTCGCTCGCGCTGCCGCGCTCACTGTAGCTATACATACATCATCAGAAACCGCAGCCATATTATTGTCAAATTAAACAAGCGTTAGGGTAACTCCATGTTACCACAATTCCGGATTATTTCAAACACTTCTAAAGCAAATTAAGAAACCAGGGTTACTGTAATTCCGGGTCCCAAACGCAGGTCAGCACTTAAGCAAATGCCGGAATTAAAGTGACTCTGTATACAAGTCCGCGCTCCCTCCACAGAATGGCGATTTGTTGTTGTTGTTGTTGGGACTCTTTGCTCTCGCCTGATAATCGAACCAACGAACCGATTTTAAATTTTATAACTTAAAACGCAGGTATGAACATTGAACAAGGCCCAGGATCTTGTATCAGTTATTTTATTGTAAATACAATATTCTTGTTGTTGTTGTTCTCA
Source organism: Lithobius niger (assembly GCA_023313725.1). Lineage (NCBI taxonomy): Eukaryota > Metazoa > Arthropoda > Chilopoda > Lithobiomorpha > Lithobiidae > Lithobius > Lithobius niger. The sequence continues at coordinate 7,746 of JAHWFP010016850.1, read as the reverse complement.
GTCTTGTTGGGGAAAAATTGTGCGTTCATATAAAGACCGAATCAATGAATTGATTTTCAAGTTTTATTGCTTAAAATGTAGGTATCAGCAGGGATCAGGACCCTTTGATCACTATCTTAATATGACTACAATATTCTTATTGTTATTCTTGTTTGGGATAATTTGCTTTCCGCTAGAGATCGAATCAATGAATCGATTTTCAATTTTGTTGTTGTTGTTGTTGTGTAGGGATTTTACGCATTTATTTCGCAACTGAATCAACACTATTTGCTGATGAAAAACGCAAATTCCTCCCACTTTATTATGTTGTTCTCTTTGTTATGTTGTTTATGAGGAATAAGAACTGCCAAGATTAACAGTGTTCCGTGGAGACACGAATCCTGAACAGCAATCCTACGAATAAATCTGCAGATACGAATCTTATTGGAAGCAGTCTGATGAAGAGACTTAGTAACAAAACCAAAAAAAATGATAAAATACTTATTAGGATAAATATTCTATATCTAGCCTAAATCTCTTTCGTCTGATAATTAGCATACTGTAGCATATTGGTCAAATTTCGTTTATCTAATTAAATTTTGCTTAGCCCTTGTCTTGAATATTGTTTTATCTTCTTTATGCTAAATATTTTTATCTCGTTTAGCCTATCTAATTTATGTTCAAGTCTTGTTTATCTCATTAACCCCAATCTCGTTTATCTCCTCTGTCTCAAATGTCGTTTAAATGATTCATCTCGAAAAAACGTTCATCTCAATTATCTCACATCGTGATTATCTTATATATCACAATTCTAGTTATATATCTAAAATATAGCCAAGAGAAAAAAACAGATATTAGTATTAAAAAACGCTTAAGCGGATGTAAGGCTTAAAAAATACTTAATGTTTTAAAGCAACAGATACAAGAAAAAGACATGTAAGCCATCAGTACGCTCAAAAGAAGGTCTAGCTTGTTATTAAATTTGAGACGCTGGAGATTCGTTTACACGTATTAGTGCGATACTGATGACTTACATGTTTTTTTCTAGTATTTATACTTTCAGAGCATTACGTCTAGGCTTGCATCAGTATTTTATAGGCTGAAACAATTTTCCTGTGTAGAACCGATGTCACCTTAAACTGACCGATCCATTCAGATATCGATACCGAACGAACCGAAACCGATGCCTGTTTGACCCACTGCTGTTGTTTACAGAAAAAAACTTTACAGCGATTTGAATAAAATACGAAATTTTGATATTTTTTGTGTATTTGGATTGTGTAATGCCAATGTATTTTATTTGGATCGTTATTTAAAAAGATTTTGACCTGTAGATCTACAATTGTTATAAGCTAACCAGAAGAAGCTGCTCGAAATTCTGCTTTAAAATGCCGTAAACCGCATGTCTTTATCTCACATGGTTGCAAAGTTATTGTAAATTCGAGTTTTCGAAGCTATTCACCCTTTTGCGGGAGCCCAAATATGCAGTATTGGTACCGACGTGTATTCTGTCGCCCATTCCGACAGAATACACGTCATATTGTACATACCAATATCCAATATCCAATATTGTACATACCAATATCCGTTGATCCGCAACGCGAACCTATGCAATAATGCCAGTGCAATTTTCTGTGGGATGCGGTAGAAACATTGAGATGGAAAGTGCTTTAGACAATGAAAAAATTTAGCAAAAATTTACAGAAAGATTGACTGCAATCCTTATTGATTTTATTATTTCTTGCTAATTCTGATACGATTTTTTTTTTATATTTGTACTTGATCAATGCTAATGTGTTGTGCTGCGTGGATCCATCTTTAAAATTTGTCTAGTCTTCTTTCCAAAAAGTGGGAGGGATTGTTTCGTAAAGTAAAAATATCGCTTTTGTTTTTCCGGAACTGATTTTCAAAACTCGCAAATCTTCCAAGGCAAAACTAGGTTATTTAAAAAAAAAATCTATAATTTTATGATGTTATTACACCAGTAGCGTATGAATGCGACGTGGGAGTGGCATTGCTTCATATTCCATCCCTCGTCACAAGGCTGTTTGAGAGAGAAGTTGTGGGGTTTGATTACCGGCTCCACCCCAGTTGATTCAGCATCACCAGAATCTTATTTTACCAAAGCAGCAATAAAAGGCGTCAACTTTCCAGGTTGTGCATCAACCAGCGTTGAACCAGGAAGTGAGACACGCGATTTGTACCGCAGTCGGCCTTAGCTTGAAGAAGCTATCTCCGTCTCAATTTCAAGAGCGTTCAGCGCTAATCCAGGCGGAGTTGCCCCACGCTTGGAGTGATCGTAGCACAAGCGATACGTTTAGCATCTACTTATTAGGTTAAAAACTTTACAACGGATTTTTAACGTAGGATATCCCCAAAAATCAGTGGTGGGCAGTTGTTCTTCGATTGGCCGCGCTAGGGTCGCGATCCTGACCGAAATTAAGCCTTTCAAGAAAAGAGTGATCAAAGCGATAGGCAATATTCCAGTAATTGGGTATACTAGGAGCCCGTGATACGGGTATGATGTTCTGGTGCGACCCTTCCCTTAGTTCCCTCACCGCAACCCGTTACTTTTAACCTATCCAAGGCTAGTTGTCTACCATTTCGCATCATAGGTTGTCTTAGGACACCCAGGACTTAAAATGTATATAGCTACTTTTTCCCCACTTATCTACCCTGGGCTTGTTACTGTCACTATAGCTTCCAGTGGCGACCACAGACGGCACCCCCTGCTAAAATTTGTTTTCTAAGAAACAATCCTTGTTCACTGTAATTGATGTTCAAATTATAGTACGTTTCGTACAGCTGTGAGTTCCATAGGAATACGGGCTCAATGCTCTTTTTATAAACGAATTTCTCACAAAACGAAGATGAACTACAGAGCAGTGACACGACGTAGTATTATTGTATATAACTTTATGCTGGAGCCTTAATGGGTTAGCTGCAAGGCGCACTGCAGAGAGAAACAGAAGGGCGTCATACTGAAGCCGATGCTGTGAAGAGTGATTTCTTAGACCTAAAACGCGCGATTTTTGTTGTTGGAAAAAACAACGTTATTTTAAGCCTAAGAAATCCGCTCTTCCGTTGTTTTTCCCTCCATTTTTATGTAGTGCACCTTGTAGTTATGCCCTCCAAAACCCATACTGGTGCCAATCTGATGCCAATATGGCGGCAAATGTCACTGCTCTATACAGAATCAAGTTGACACACACTAAATCTAGACACACGCTAGTGTATTGCCAACAAGTGACAAACAGCTTGTATCACCATGGAATTCCCAGCTTTGAAGGTACACAAATAAAAACTTATTAGAAGAGTTCACTCAAAGAAAACATCAAACTGATAAAAAGACATACCAACCAACACACGTAAAAAAAAAAATGAATGCAAACAGAAACAAGAAACAAACATAAAATCGAAAAAAAGCCAACAAATTAACTAAACAAAAAACGGCTTCGGGGTTCAGGGAAAAAAAACCCAATAGAGCGCGTATCCCAAGAAATTCACAGCTGTGAAAGTGCACATATAAAAAAACAGATTAGAGTTGACGCGTACAAAACGAACTGTAGTTTTAACTCCAATTGCAGGGAACAAGGATTGTAACATATCTACGTCCATACACAAGCATACTTGTTCATCACTAATCAAAGAAACGAAACTGTTTAGTTCACGTATACTAAAAACTCACACACAACATACAAACATGTAGACTCACATGAAAAACAGCTAAATTTTAGCCCCACAAACAAATACGCGAATTTAAAAACAAGCCTCGTTTCCTGGAACTGGAGTTGAAATTATAGTTCGTTTCGTTCGCGTGAACTCTAATCTATTTTTTATTTGGGCACCTTCATATCTGTGAATTTCTTGGGGTACGAGCTCTAATGGTTTTTTTTTTCTTGGTTAGTTAAGCTTATAGTATTTTGGTTCTTAACAACACATCAACTTTTCGCAGGCTGGCAATATTATTCACACAGCAGCAGGCTCTTTGTTGACGTTGCACGGGTGCACGTTTTGCATGCGCTTTAAATGTTGCGTTGGTGCAGTCCTTACATCCTTACAGTATTATTAACGTAAATTATGGGCTAATAACAGGGTTGTTCACTCTAATAAGTTTTGGCAGAGGCTTATAAATGCGTACAGGCCGTAGGACGTGGGAGTATTCATTGTTGTGACTCTCACTTTGTAATTTACCACTTGTCACAAGGTCGTGTGGGGACAGAAGCTGAGGATTTTGCTTTCAGGCTCCAGGCAAGTTGATTTAACTTTGGCACAATTTTATTTACCAAGCAGTGCTAACTGACATTTAGTTCCCCGCACAAATGTTCAACCCAGTTGGCCTTCAACCCAGTTGGCCTTGGCCTAAAAAAAAAACTCCTTTCTCGCTCCAAGGTCACTTAACCGCTACTGCTTGCGAACTGATATGTGATTGGACTAATCGAAGCACTAGTGACATTTTCTGCATATAAAAATTACTGCTTAATTTTTCGATGGTCACTAATTCGATAATTGGACACATGGGGTCGCGACTTAGAACGAGTGGGAAACATGGGCAGAATTATGTTGGAAACTGATGATTTATCCCCCGCATAGTTTTCCTAAAAAAAAATTGGATAGTTTCGATTTTTTAAACACTTCCACGCTAGAAATCAACAAAGAAGGTGAAGAGGAAGCCTTATCCTTATGTCTTCGCCAAACAGTTGATTGTTGATGGGTAAAATGAAAGAATTAGTGTTTCAGCTAAACGCAGGTAGTTTTAAACTAAGCTACGTTGTTAATTTCGAGGTCGAAATTGGCAGCTAGAAACGATAGAATGGCGTATTTATTTCGTATATGCAGGCTTTCAGAGCTGAGCTGAATTGTCAAAGTAGGCAGCAACAATCACTACATGCGGGCTCGTTCATACGCTTGCAAATGAAAAAAAAAACACTGCCAACAATTATTCACTCGCGCCAAGTTAAAACATTACGTCACTTCAATTGTCAAGGACATAAACCATTGTAGCGCGACGTAATAGCCATAAAACAAATACAGGGATTAAAACAAAACCGTCATGTGTGCGGTGAAAAAAGGGTCATATGACTGAAGTTTCACTTTGCTTGTTAAGATGTATATGGAAAAAAATTGATAATTTTTAACTGAAATAAGCAAATGTGCAATTGACAAAATTGCATATGTTTAATTGCTGTTGTGCTTTAACAATAATTTAATTAGTGAAGCACAACAGCACTTAAACAGATGCAATTTTCTCAATTGTACATTTGGTTATATCCATTAAAAATCAACAATGTTTATCCGTGTATATTTCAACAAGTAAAGTGAAACTTCCATCATATAACCCTTTTTTTACGGCACACTTGGCACTTTTTTTGTATCTCTTGTTATTCTGACAGTGCATAAGAAGGCTTCTTTAAAAAAAATTTGTCCTGGTAATGCTCTGGTTACAGCATTTAGGCATTAAAGGCTTAATTCCGCAAATCATCATCATTATTATTCCTTTTGCCGTTGCTGTAAAAATGGTGAATACTATTGTCTATTCACAGCAAACTCGCTTTGTACCTGTAATTAACGACCGTTGGACACACTTTAACGCTTGCTTTGTTTTAGCAAGACTTTTTTAACGCCATTGCTTTTTAACCAAGCTGTTAAAGTAAGCCTATCCCTCTAACGTCACTCAAAATAACTTCTATTCATAGGCTTACGCACTCCGCAGTCAAAGTTGTTACGATTAACAGACTGAATCGAGGCGTCAGTTAAAAGCACGTTTAATGTGCTTTAATGACTTAACTAGAATAGGCCAGTTACGGCTCCGGCGTTCGTAAAAAATTAATTAGGCCCATGTTACAATATTAAAAATTGTTAAATATTTGCGCAATTAATTCAACATTTTATTCCCTTTTTACGTATGCGCTATACAGCAGTTGAACTAACGCCAGATTATTATCGATTACTCCATGCTGGTGTCAGTCAGTGGGATAGCTGCAAGGGGCGCTGAATAAAATGGAGGCAAAAGAATATGGCGTCTTTTAGTGAAAGTGAGCGGATTTCTTAGGCCTATTTCACGTACTAAAAAAAAAAACATAACCAATATACGAACGTACAGACTCACATGAAAAAGAGCTAAAAAAAAATACACCCACAAATAAATAGGTATACATAAAAGCAAGCTTTGTTCCCAGGAATTGAAGGTGAAATTATATGGTTCGTTTCGTTTGAATGAACTTTAATCTGTTTGTTATTTGTGGACCTAACCGCAACCGAAAACTTCTTTTAAATAAAAACTAACTCTAACTAGCATTACTAAACCTCTAACACAAAAAGCTTGAGGAGTCAAACTTCACAAAATGTTAGTAAAACTGCGACTTTATCATTCGTGAAAGTTGTTCGCAATCGCGTAAGTCATCTCATGGTCTAAAATAAATTTTATTAACGCAAATGATCTTTTAAATTTGCGGAAGTTGACACCCTCGTATCATTAAAAGTTGTCAACTTCCTGTCATTGTGGACTTGACAAAGAATTTCAGTTCAGTGAACGACTTTTATTGTTTTTCGTTGTTTTGTATTTCCTTTAATAAGGAATACGACATGGTAGCTGTTGATAAAATTTACAATACGGAAAAAAAATGTATTCAAAACCCTTGTTAGATCGTCATGCTCCGTAAACCTTTACAGAACATTTTTAATGGCTGTATGGTCAAGCTCTATTGTTTTAGGTGAAGCATAGCAACATCGTTCGTTGTACTCAGCAATCGTTAAAAAAAAAAGTGTCCATTATTAGGGTTAAAAAGATAGGAAGTTTTTAGTTCTGTCTCCTTTATTTATTTTGTTAAAGATTTATTTTATGAGTTATTGTTTGCTACCCTCGGTAATTATGAGGGCAAAAATGTGAAGCAGTGTTACTCAGCTGAGCCTAAAGATGTCAAGAGTCAGGAGAGAATTGGAATAATTGAGAAATGACTGCTCTTATTAATGATTTCCAATTCATTAACTCGAGGAAGTGTGCTTGTAGAATTCGACCACTTCCTCAAAGCATGCTTCGCACTTACAGCCATTAAGTGTTTTCCCAGGTCGTAAGGGAAATTGATAGGAGTTACCGTATTAAAATTGTCCCTCTCCGTTCCGAGATAACCTTAGCTGTAGTTTTGCCGTGCTTCCAGCCGAAGCCATCGGTTGAAAGAGACGTTATAATGTCTGCGGCCTATCTTGAATTCGCCCCAGAACGAATACAGGTAAGCGATTGTTATGTTTTTGGTAGGAGAGTGCCTTGTTGATATCCAAGATGGTTACAAAAACAATGGCGGCTGTCGAGCAAAGTCGCCCCCTCCACGAAGACGTAGCCGCTCAAAAAATACCTACAGGACTCAAGATACGCTGCACACACTATAAACCCGAAATTTTCCTTCGAAACCGGTCAAGTATACAAAGCAGGTTGTAACCCCTACCCAACCCCACACCGCCAAAAATATTGTTTTAGTTGAATAGGTTATAAAAAGCAAAGAAATTTAAAGCATACTAATTTGGAAAGCCGGCTGAAATTAGCTAAATACTCCAGGCTAAATGCTTTGAAGTAGCTAGGCTGGATACTTTCGTTATTTACCAACTGTGGCCTAGTCGGTCATGACAAATTAATGAACTAGCAGAAAGAAATTACCCGCGGCCGTAATACTCTTCGTTGCCTTACAGAAATTTTTTTTCAATCTAAAAGTCTTCCTGTAATGCCTTTAAACTCGTCAATAAAAGTTACGTAAAGGTTTAAAATAAAAAGGC